>AYEL01086434.1:0-49593 GCA_000484575.1 Olivierus martensii
GTGGATGCACAATACTCTGCTGGAGCATAGACCAGTGACAAAGCTGAAGTTCTAAGTACATCAGCAGTGCAGCCCCATTGTGTTCCGGCTAACTTTGAGATGATGTTGTTTCTGCTCTTCAGCTGTGGGCAATATTTTTATTACAAAAAAATAAGTTTAAAGTATGATAAGATTGATGATGATTGAGGTGGAAGGTAGAAGAAATAGTCTTATCTGGATTTGGAGTAAGACCCAAATCCAGAGACTAAAGTAATTTTCCAGAGATTGTAGATTTTGGTTTAGTGCATCTTCTATTTTCTCAAAGGTTGAGGCCTGGTAGAGGAGCACTAAGTCATCTGCGTATGAGAATTTTCTAGATAAGGTGGCGGGCAAGTCGTGTGTGTATAAATTAAATAAGATCGAGGAAGGACTGAACCCCGTGGTAATCCATTTTGCAGGGTAACAGTTTTGATTGAGTTGCCATCAATGAAAACTTGAATTTTTCTGTTGGAGATCAAGTGGTTTAGTAGGAGGGTGAATTTTGTATTTTTAAGAGTGTAATTGGCCTTCAGAAGAAGAGCATTTTTATTAATGGTATTATATGCAGCTGTGAGATCGATAAACACAGCCCCTGATTTCAATTTATCTTGGAAGCCTCTTTCAATATAAGTGGTGACAGAAAGTACCTGATCGCTACATCCCCTTTTAGGTCTGAAACCAGCCTGTTCATCTGGAAGGATATCTTCTATGAGAGGGGAGATTCTTTTTAAGAGGATTCTCTCAAGTAGCTTGAAGGTGGTACACAGCAGGCTTATGGGCCTGAGATTCTTGGGCTCATCAGGAGTTTTTCCTGGCTTGGGAAAGGCTATTACCTTAGTCTTTTTCCAGAGTGCCGGAGTTGTGCAAGTGGAAGAGTAACAGATAGTAATAAAATGGCAAAAAATACAAAAATAAGTAGAATAAAAGAATATTTCAAATTCAGAGAGATTATACAGTGAAAACTGATTTCACGACCACCTGTATAAGAAGACTACCTGACGTGACGACCATGATTTCATGGGAACCAAATTTTTTCCCATAGAAATAATGCTATTTGACACTTCGTAAGACGACCACCTTCTTAACACAACCCCGACTGTCATTTTTATAGGCCAAACATAAAGTGAAACTGACTATGATGACCATAATTTTTTAACATCACTACTAATTGTTACTAATCTTTATTGCTTACATTGGTACCGTTTTCATTTAAACTTAAATTTCATTTAAGCCAAAACACTACAATTGAAAGAATTGCACTGTACGAATTTTTCTCGCTCATCGTAAGACGACCACCTTCTTAACACAACCCCGATTGTCATTTTTATAGGCCAAACATAAAGTGAAACTGTCTATGATGACCATAATTTTTTAACATCACTACTAATTGTTACTAATCTTTATTGCTTACATTGGTACCGTTTTCTTTTAAACTTCATTTAAGCCAAAACACTACAATTGAAAGAATTGCACTGTACGAATTTTTCTCGCTCATTCATACCACGAGAATGATGAATAGTGCTGGAATAACGAAATCATGGTATCATTTCTAATTTAATGCGATATCTTTTAAATAGGCATGTTCTTTAGATTTGTATCTATGATATGATAATTAAGTTTTGTATTAAAAACGTTAAAAATTAAAGGCCTATGACAAAGTGATATAGGGAAAATGAAAACAATCAGCCACCGGATTCGGATGTTTGTATTCTACGCATGCGTATTAATCAAATGTAATCTCATATATGTGTGATGCTATCATTGCCTTTGGATGTTGATACATGGCTAAACAACTGGGCTAAACGGAAAATTAATGCCTTGAATTTAGAACAGTGAATAAAAATGATTGAAGACTGTAAGAAAGGTCTTTCTGAACAAGCATTAGCAGCAAAAATTTAATGTGGGGAAACACAGATCCACAAAATATTGTCTCAAAAAGAAATTCTGACACAGTCAAACCTCTTTAAGCCGCCCCTCTATAAACTGCAACCCTCGTTATTTGCCTGACGAAAGCCAATAATTTTATTTTTTTTTAAATATATAATATCTTATCTACTTAAAATATTTAAAATAGAATTTAAAAAAAAAAATGGTTCTTCATCTAGGTTAACATTGTTCTTCTTATCCTGTATATATCATCCTTTATTTTTTTTTAAATATATAATATCTTATCTACTTAAAATACTTAAAATAGAATTTAAAAAAAAAATGGTTCTTCATCTAGGTTAACATTGTTCTTCTTATCCTGTATATATCATCACTGAATTGCTTTGCGGAAAAAACTGATATCAGCACGAAAGACGAAAGCAATTTGGAGAATAAAAACAGCTCGACAAATACTAAAGATAAACGAGACAAGAGGCAGACTTACAGAGATATTTTGACACTATACGGAGGATGGAAACCTATACTTCCAGGAAGTCCTTATCACTTCGGTTCTCAGATCTTTAAAAAAGAAGACGAAAGAAATGTCCACTTCTCACCTTCCGAACATTCCGAATCGCTTATTTTTGAACCGAATTTATTTTATTTTGATGCTCCAAATTACGAACAACCCAAGAAGAATATTTACGCATATTATCCTCCTCCGATAATCTCTTCTAATTATAACAAGCATCTACAACCGAAACCGTTATATAAAGAAAGATATCGAAATCCGATGCAAAACATTCAGCAATTTCAAATATCAGATTTGCAAACTTTTACTCTTAAAGATCCGAAACAGGTAGAAGTACTTAATTTGGAGGTATCGGTTCTGCCTATTAATGACGAGGGAGATAAGAATTATAAAGGATCTCATAAAATACAGGAAATTCTTGCAACAGTGCCCATTGCACCAGAAATTATTGGAGATAAACCACCTCCTTCACATCGCCAATCATCTCAACAGCCTTCTATACCAATTAAAAATTCAGATATTATTATTCCAACGATACCGATTAATTCCGAACATATACAACCGATTGAAAATATTCCTCAACTTCCACTTTTTCACTCTCACGTTCAAAACCAACCGCATCATCAGAAGCAAGAAGAACTTGCTATTACTGTATTTTCAAATATTAACCAAGGCGATAAAAGTTTACATGTTCCAAAAGAAGAAATAAAAGTCGTTCCGGTAGAACTAGGAGAAGATATTTTACAACCAGCTGCCATTGTCGACGAAGTTGTCGAACTAAAAGAAGTACCTTTGCATTTGGATGGAGGTAACGAAAAACAGTACGCATCATCAGAAAGAGATACTTCTGTGAGTTATAAAAATTCTTTAGGAACAGTTTCCAACAAACAAGTAATATTTCCATCTTCTTCGAACAGAAACCAAGCCGCTCTTTCGCATTTAAAATTTCACGATAAGAAAGAACAGTTAGTTTCATTAAATCTCAAACCTGGCGAAACGGTAAAAGATGCTCTAATTCAATTTGCTATGGATCCAAAAAAATCATCTGCAGAAAATCATAAAGTGGCAGATGAGCCTTTCGAAACTGTCGAAATCGTTGAAATTCCGAAAACTGATTATGTTTTCAGCAGACGTTCGGGAAAATCCTTAGATAAAAAAGAAGCCAAAATTAAAGAAAAACTTAAATCGTCGTTATGAATTTCTCAAAATAAAAAATAAAAAATTTGATTACAGACACGACATTTCTTGAAACAAACAGGCGTATTTGAAGAATAATAGAAAAAAAATTTGATTACAGACACGACATTTCTTGAAACAAACAGGCGTATTTGAAGAATAATATCGTCGTTGATCAATTGGACAGAATATAGAATTCCGAACAGAAACTCTGGTTCTGGACTACTGCGAATAGAGTGGGAAGTTGCAAAATAACGTAATTTATTTACAATTAATAACAAATTAAAGATTGTATAATGGAAAATATATTTTGCATACGAATATTTTAAATCGTTCTACTTGCAAAAATTATCCAGATATAAAATCTTTGATCGATTCTAACGTATGTATGAAAATGTTTAATAATTATTCTAGATATCGTTATAGTTAAATTATAAAAAGAAAATATTTATATCATGCTTTATTCATTGCATTATAACTAAGCTTTTTATTTTCCAAAAATCTATAACTTTCATATATTTTTAGAGCCTTCTCTTCTAAAAATGCAAACATTTCTTTTAATAATGTTATACGTTTGAATGTTAAAGAATAAGGCAATAGGTAGGAGCATTACATTCTTTGATGTAGATGCATAACAATACTGTGTTCCTCGATGATGATATGGAGGAATCAGATGATCATGAGATATTTAAAGAAATTTTATTAAGGATTCAAATTCACTTATAGAGAGAAGGCTGCGAGATGATAGTGATGCCATTAATTTGATTATTGAATTAAATCTACCTCTGTTAAATGTTTTTTTCACAAGAATTCTTTCACTAAAATATATTTATGGCTATATAAAGAACGTTTTTTTTTTTTTCCTTTTATTTCCAAATTACTAATATATTTATAACTCGAAATGTATACAGTTTGGCGTTTTGCGATTTTTAACGCTCAATTTTGTACAGTAACCAAAACTTTAGCATTTGTTGTAATGCAGTTCAATAAAGCAAAAAAAAAGATATTCGTCGATAAATGTCTAATTTATACAGCATATCAAAAATAATTAATTTTTCTATAAAAAAATTTTAAGATCCCAAGTGATCCGAAAGCTAAAATTATTAATTCAGAAAGAATACTGTGTGGAGTAATCCGAATGATCGAATATTCAATTATTATTATTTTTTTATACAAGCAACTTATTGTAACTAATTTAAAAAAAAAAAATATTGTTATTTTTATTATTATTTTATTTAGTCTACTTTTATGTGCCATTATTTTCTTTTACTTTGCATGACGGTTTGTTTTACTATAAAAATGTTAAATAAAGCAAATTCTACGAGCAAAAATACATTTATTTAATTATTTTAAGTAATAATTATACTAATACCTTCATTTTTTTTATGGTTTTGTTTGGTTATCTTCGTTACAAATATATTAAAAAAAATTAATAAATATTAATATGTTATCACACGATTCGTGCATGCGTTTAATATATATTTTGTTTGGGTCATTGACTTCGTGATGCGAAAACTAAAATGCTATTTTTGTTTAACGGGATGTCACGATAAGAGAATCTGGACTCGTATATCTAAAAATTGGGTCGTTTCATTCGCCCATAGTTCTCTGACCAGGAAGTTTTTGCTTTCCGGGTTTCTGACCATCAACACATCTAACACATTCCTTTAAAAAATTTCTCGTTGGCATAATGTGCATGTACTCGTAATATATTATTTTTCTATTTTAAGACCAACTACTTAATATATTAAAAAAATAAAATAAAATAAACACTAACTAAAGGCAGTATTGAGTCTATGGGAGAGTATAGATCCCATAGACTTAATACTGCCGTTAAGTATAGATTTATAATAATTTTTTTAGAAACTATGAGAAATTAAAATGAATGCATAATAGGAATGATGATAACTTGACCTAGTTAACTCCTCGTATGACATCATCATTAACTGTAATTCCTGGCTGTTCTTAATATAGAATTTATAGGACTGAATTATATTTTATCGTATCATCCAAGATTAAGAAGGATAAATTTTCAGAGATTTATTGACTTTCATAATATATTGCCATTAAAAATATATAAAGAAAAGACTGGAAGGGGGTAAAATGGATCACGTAATGATTATTTACAGGTGTCCCTCGCTTTATGCGATTAATTAGTTCTATGAAATAATCGTATAAAGTTGAATTTAGCATGGTTGAGAGGATAGGAGTTTCTTCAGAAGGATAAAAAAATGAAAACTTTACAACTGTGAACGAAAGATCAAATTTTAACGAATGAATTATTTAAACTTATAAACAAAATACACAAATTTTAATTAATGAATGAATGAATTTAATTAATATAAGTCATAAATAACTAAACACTACAAAATTCTGATAGTCTTCAATTCAATGTTGAATGGGCTGGTCTAGTGAATCTGGATCATCACTCATCACTCTCTTGCTCTTTTGAAGTCTGTTGGATGATATGCTGATGATGTTCGATTTTTTTAATAAAACAGTCGAGACTTAGCTGATGGGCTGCATTCTCTTCCTCTCTCTCTCTCTATAAAATTCTTTGTAGCGAGCAAATTCGAATTCTGAATTTCTCTCGCAATTTTGGCGCTTCTATTTTCATTAGGATCATTTTCTTCAATTATTCTGACAGCACTATCAGTATGTTTAAAAAATTCATTCATTTGTTTTGTTGAAAGTTGTTTGATGGACTCAGCAACAAAGGGCTCAAGACTTTCATCATTCATGTTGTTTCCTATTTCCAGAAGTTCTTCATTAGTTGAGATCTGATGAATGGTATTCGAACAGTTCATTCACATGAGAATTTTTAATTTAAAAAATCGCGTTATAGAGAAAACGCGTAAAGTGAGATCGCGTATAGCGAGTGATACCTATATCTATATAACTTTCTGTCAAATATTACGATTGAAAGGTTATTTATGGATAAAAATTCAAGTAATTAACTTACATACTATAATAGGTTGTACAAATAAAATTATATTTGATAACGAAGATATTATAAAGTTAAGGTGCATATTTATAAAAATATATAGATATGCTTCAAAGTTATAGTATTTGGAAGAAAAGAAAACTGTAGATACAGTTTAAAATTTTTCAGTTTTTATTCATATATCTTCATACTTAACTAACTTTAAACTTTATTCTTTCCAGTTCTCCGGATTAATGCATATGTTGTGTGCACACTGGTATTTCTCGAAGTTTTCGTGAAAAGGTCATGGACTTCCCTGTGTCCTCGATCTTTTCACGAAAATACAAAAACAAAAATCATCTTAAATAAAAATGTTAAAAAAAAAATATATGAATAGCTATATTCACTGAAAGTTCGATAATTTTCTCCCTTAAAAAAGAGTGTCTCTCACTTCAAGTTTAAGAAAACACTGATACAAATTATTTATTATTATTGAAGATAAAGGGCCGTCTTATCCAATAAGCACAGTAAGCACTATGCCTATTGGATAAGACAAAATTGGATTTTTAAAATAGGCACTGTGCCTATTTTAAAAATCCTAATTATTTATGAAAATTAATGGGTATTAACGTACAAAAATAATGTAAATATATTAACAATTGAATAACGTGGATATTAAATTGAAAGGGCTTAGAAATACAGTTTTCATGCAAAAGTGCCTAGGGCCTACTACGACAATCCTAAAACGGCCCTGATCTAGTATCTAGATATCTTTAAATTTTTCATTTAATATTTTATCATATAATTAAAAAATAATATGTTTTATCACAGACGTTGTTGATATCATGAAAAAATATATCTGTATACAGTGCCTATCAGAGAGGGGCGGCTGTCCCTGGCCTCACGATTTTAGGAACCTCAATTTTCACAATTTTAGGGGCTTTTTTTACCATTGTATATTTGTCAATTTTGTCTATGAAATAAATAAATGTTATAATTGAATAAATATTAAATATTATTGTTTTTATTTTCTTGTTCACAGTTTTAGTTTAAATTTTGAAGGGACTAAATATATTAGTTGTCCCAGGCCTCGTATTTTCTCTGAAAGGCACTGTTTCTATATTGTAGATAGACATGAAGCAATCTAGATATCATCAATCGCTCTAGAAGTTAAATCTATTTGATTCTATTGTTTTAAAAATTCAATATATTCAGTCTGCCCTACTTTCCTTTATATATAATTTCTAAACTATGAAGCTCTTCTTCATATAATAATTTTAATAACTCTATCTTAAATAAAGTATATAACATATTTAAGATAGTGTTTATAAGTAAACAGCAAAATATCTATAAAATTTTACAGGTGGGAATTTTACAATTGCGAGATTGATATAACTAAAAAAAAAAAAAATTAAAAATAGAACACACTTCTTTATTTTTATATATTTGAACGCCCAAAGATTACTTTAAAAACAATTTACGTCTGACGATATTATCTGTTATCACGAATTTTGTTCTTTGGCGGTCACAGCTAGGTAAATCCATGTATGAGTACACCTACGAATCAGAACAATAATGTAATCCATATTAGAAATCATTTACGTGGTTAGTTATCCATGAAACGACCTTGGAATTATATAAAAGAATCCATTATCTGGTGTCAGGTGATGTAACCATTAGAAGAAAGTTTCAGAGTAAAAATGAATGAATATAAATGTATATAAGTTTTTATATACTATATATATAATAAGTGATTAAAAGAGGAAGTTTTGTTTATTGTTATAAATGAAAAGTAATGATAAAATAGTTTATTTTTGATCAAAATTTGATAAAGATAAGTACTTAAAAAAAAAAAAACAGTTTTCTAATATAATTTTAAAATTGATTCTAAAAAAAAAGAATGAGTAGAATATTTTTGAAGACCTGAAAATATTATTATTATTACTAGAAATTACCCATTCATATAAATGAGCAGAAATATAATGAGATTTAATCTAATAAAACTGTATATAACGACAAAACAGTTCCGAATTGGTGTGGGAATATAAGATGGAATCGTGAAATGGCATCCATTATTACGTTACAGCGCCATCTTCGAATTTTATCTTCTAATAATACTGTATATAACGACAAAACAGTTCCGAATTGGTGTGGGAATCTAAGATGGAATCGTGAAATGGCATCCATTATTACGTTACAGCGCCATCTTCGAATTTTGTCTTTTCAGAGGAACTACAGTTTCAATTTAATTTTTATTCTTTAATTTTTAAATTATAATTAATAAAAAATAATTTTGGCTGTCGCAGACGTCCAAAAATTAGACCTTTCTAACGATACCATATTTATAGAAATCAGTAGTGGTTCGATTGAAAAAGGGACATCCAGCCAGCCACGTTTGACTATTAATACAGTATATATGATTATCTGTTCAAAATAAGAATTTATTTGATTAACATAAAGCAAATCACGATTATTAATTCAATGAATTAATTAAACTGTTAACTTTATTCTTTTATATTTATGTTCTACATTTTTCTTGTAGAGTCTGAATATAAAGTAAATCATATTCCATATAAATCTGGTTTTCTTTTATATAATAGATATCTGAATGAAGAGAAATGAAATTTAAATTTCTCGTTTTGATCTAAATTTGAATGCTGGCAGCTTATAACAGAGAATACAAACAAAAAGAGTTGAATATATCGAAAATCAGTATTAAATAAAAAGTTATTTCTTTTATATATAGTAAAATTATGTAAATAATCTACATAAAAGTTTTATGATTAAAAGAAACATTTTATAACAAGCTTTTTGATGTATTTTCTCTTGACTCTTATCTTTTATTATTATGTTCACTTATTGCCTTGTATGTAGACATAATTGTTAAACTTTCTCTGATTATTCGGTATATTAAACAGTTTGAATCATATCAATAATTTATAATTAAACATTTAAAATTTTGACAAAATTTTATATTAATATATAAGATAAGAGATCCATTTTTTGAATTCAAAATTTTACTTACCGAAATTAAAAAAGTGTCTTTTAATTCTTAATTTGAATAATGTTATCATCCATGAGTTTTTAAATAGGAAGACATATCTTTAGTTCATAACGCGCTATCTGTATCTATGTGGGCTCAGTCGTGTAAGTGAATGATGAGGATCAACTAGCTGGGCTTTGATTTTAAAAAAGATCTATAGAATTTTTCTATGTGGGCTCAGTCGTTTACAGTAGGTGAATGATGAGGATCAACTAGCTGGGCTTTGATTTTAAAAAAGATCTATAGAATTTTTTAAACAAAATATACAAGATTGAAAACCTCATTTTATATGCTTTTAAGTGATACCTATTTCACCTCTCGGTGCTAATCTACAGGCAATTATATAAAATACAAAATATACAAATTTTAACAATTTATAACGATCCAGAAAAACCAAGTGTGTAATTAAAATCAATCTTGTATCACCATATGAAAGATGACTTACTATGTAAACAAACGCCATCGTAATACGAATTTTTAAACTTGTGATTAAAGTATTCATGCTAAACTTCAGTCTGCTATGTATATAATGGCCGCCAGATATAGTACAGTATATCCCATGTGCGATATGGCGATTTAATTAAAGTTACCTATCTACGTACATAATAATTTTATTATTAATTTGCATCTTAAAAACTTAATACATACGACATTAGTCGTGATTGCATTAAAACCAACATTATCTTGTGTTATAGAGAAAAATGGAGCTCAAATATACAATAATAATTTTTTTCATATATTTTTTATTAGTAATATTTTCATGAATTTAATTATTAAAACTATGCAGAGATACTTAAACTAAAATACACAAAATTATGGAAACGACACTAAACTGAACAAAGCATGAAGAAATATCGGCAGGTACAATATTTTGTTGTTGGTTTTATTCTTGTTGTATCCCAAGTGTGAGTAGAAATGAAGAATAAGTGTACAAGGTGTACATCTTGTAAGGAATAATAAAACATTATTTCATCAGTAGCATTTATATTTCATCTACTCTGTACACAGCGCTTTTCTGTGACAATACACACCAAAACTGCACATTGACACCTATTTTTAAAATTTGGTTACTGATGGTGATTTATAGATTATATATAGTATAGTATATATAGACACTTAGCATAATATATGAATTCCGGTAACAGATTTCTTTTTATACTCTTTCTTTTGTTTCTACATGTATTATCTTATGGGAATATGTGACATATAATCTTATTAATTAACTTTTCATTCCTTCTTAAGAAAATTATCTTCAATCAAAGCTATAACGAAGAAAAACAAATTTAGAGTAAAATAATTCATTATGCTTCATGGCAGACTGTTTTATTTTATTTCATTATAATTCGTATTTTACACATAAAAACTATTATTGATAATTAACATGAATCATATCTGGTAAACAAACTAAATACTTGTAAGTTTTAAAAAATAGCTAAATCTTCAGAACACTTCTCAGCTAAATAAAAATCGAGTTAATTGAACACTGAAAAATTTATTTTCAAGAGCAAAGCAAAGAATGTAACGACATGTACACATGTGAACTGGAATTTAGCTTCAATGAATAAAATATGGCGGAGGATTACTTAAGTATTCTATCACACTGTTTTAAGAAGTCAAAATTGAAATTGCTTCTCTGTGCACTCATGTTTCACTTTGCCTCATTTTATGCTATATCAGCGTTTTCTATATTTTCGTTACTTACAGATTACTTTAATTATTTGTTTGTATTTTCAAGGATATCTATTTAAATAATAAAATATTCAATACTGTTATAAATTATATTAAATTCTATAGTTCGAATTTAAAATACCCGATTTTAGTTTTTATTTTGTATGAACAGTTATTTAATTAAAAAATTACACAAATTCAAATTCAGAGATAAACTCTACCTCAGAATATGCCAAGTAATAAAAATTGATAAGTCCTATCTATTCGGTGGGAGAAATTTGTTTGGTAAACAGAAAATTATTCAAATTCATCAATATAATATATCACGTATCACTGGAAAAATTATATATACAGTGACTCTCAATTTTATTTGTATTATTTGTTTTCGGCTGGCAACACGAGTTGGTTAGCCGCCATGTTTTGTTTTTCTTATAAATTGGAATCAACGTTCTTGAGTGGAACAAACCGATATGGAATAAACTTTTCCCTTTTCTTTGAAGTCTGTTATTAATATCATCTGTTAATCAGTGAATGTGGGAAGACGACGATGTCAACACAAATATGTATATATAAATAATAAATTTAATAATATATATATTTAAATATAGAAATAAATCGATATATTAATGCTTCAGTGAACTATCCTTGAAATGTTTTTAACTGTTCTAAATTTAAAAAAGAAAATTAAGCATAAATTATCGTGATGATGAATAAATTAACATAAATATATAATTGTTACAAAATATTTAAAAACAAGTTTGGAATATTATTTGTTCGCAGGACATTTAATGTTTATATAGTTTTTTTGCAACGAAAAATTTACTTGATTAAAAATTTACCATCATTATTTCTAATGCAGATTCTAAGAATACATTACTGCTCCAAAAATAGGTCCTGAAGATCCTAATTTGGGAAACATTGATCAATAATAAATGATTTTATACTTTGAGAAACTGATGCCATCTATGAATAATTTTCGGAACTTACGAAGATGAGTTCGTTATTTTGCTTCACTTAAGGTTCTCAATACGTTATTTATAATATACTCAAATATTTTACAAAATTAAAATAAAAAGTTAATAAAAAAGTAAGCAATAAATATTCAATAATTTTTATCATTTTTAAAAGTATTAAAACGTATGGATGAAAAGATTTCATAGCCATATTTTCATTTTTTTTAACGAAAAATATTTGTCAGAATATGTGATTAGTTTACTTTAATAAATTAAATAATACGTCTTCTACGATTAATTTAACTTAATAATTCGGTAATTTGAATTAATTCTACAATTAAAATTTTGTTTAAATTTAATTTAAAATGAAGTAATTTTTCACAACGAACGTTAATTTAAAATTACTGTACTGATTTCTGATCTTTCACGTGGAAATCAGAGCTATTCTTGTATGAATTTTCGACTGATAGTATCAAGTTACATCATGCAAAATGATTTGCTTTTTCTATAATTTCAGCTTATACATTATCTTTTATTTTTTCAATCATTTACATTTATTTCTAAATACTATATTGCACAATATCACCAATGACTTTTATTTCAACTCCAATTCAAAGATGATTCTTCTATTTCCTATCTTATTTTGCAAATGAATCATAACTGTTATCGAATTACCAAATTATGAAGTCATCAATTATGTATCTAGAATCTGATTCTCCAAAAAATAATAAAAAACAAATCCTAAACGAACATAACTGGTTAAGATCAATGTTCATGTTATAAATAAATTCTGTGCAAAGTAAACATTGAAGAGTTTTCAACTAGGATTGTTATTTCGGTTATTTGAGTCGTGTAATTATTCGATTACCAGTTATGAATCTTATATCTGAGGTATACATAAAATGGGAAATAATTAATACTAGATGATATCCGCTCATATAAATGAGCGGAAATCCTGTCATTTAATTTCATAAACTTGGAGTATAACTCTAGAACTTCTACGAACTTAGATAACAAATTATTAGGTAGCGCCATGTTTAGGGTACAGCGCCACCTGCGGATTTTGTCCTTTTAGAGCACAGATTAGTTGAGACAGATAGGACACTCTCGTAGACTCTATTGCAGGGGTGGGCAAATTTTTGAGAGTAAGGGCCACATCGGACCGTTGAAATGTAGCCGAGGGCCGCACTTACTATATTACACATGTTTTTTTTATTCTTTAATAATTAAAAAGAAAATATAACATGTAAACATTATTTATTTAATAATTAAAAAGAGAATACAACATGTAAACCTATTTATTTAAGAAATTATAAATTAATGACTTTTATGTAATTGTTTACATTCTTTTGTCATTTTTTCATAATCTGGATTAAATTTTGTTGTGCTTATTCGTAATACTGCTTCAAGATGCTCATCCGTGAGGCGTGATCTTAAGGAATGTTTGTTAATGTTCATAATTGAAAACGATTGTTCACAAATATAGGTGGAACCAAAAATTGATAAAAATTTCGCTGCAAAATTTCGAATATTGGTAAATTTAGTGTTATTGATATAGTAATAAAATTTTGAGATTTCCTCTTTCTTATATAATTCTTGCAGTGGTGTATTACATTGCAAATCAATCAATTCTAACTGAATATCAGTTGGCGCGAAATCAATGGCTGCAGAAAATGGATTCCGTACAATTGATAATGATTCTTCTATTTTATCAAAATCATTAAAACGTGCATTAAATTCATTATATAGCACTGTGAGTTTTTCTCCGTATATTTCGAATTTAGTTATTGGTATATTTTCTAATGTACTGAGTGTTGGAAAATGATTTAGTTGACCTTTAATTATTTGTTTAATAAATAATTTCAATTTCATACGAAAAGCATTCAAATTCATAATCATATCATGGGCATATTGATTTTTACCTTGTAATACTAGATTTAAAACGTTCATATGATTAATTATATCAAGTGTAAAAGCAAAATCATATCTCCATTCAGGACTAGTAAAATCTGGAAAATCACCACATTGCTTTATTTCTAAAAATAATGCAATTTCTTCTTTTAGTTCCCAACATCTTTTAAGAACGTTTCCCAAACTTAACCATCGAATGTTACTATGATATAATACATCAGTATGTTCTGTATTTAATTCTTCCAGAAATGAAACAAATTGTCGATGATTTAGCCCTCTTGATCGTATATAATTAACAACTTTAATTATTGTTGAAGTAACGTGACTTATTTGTAAAACATTTTTGCATAATACTTGCTGATGAATTATGCAATGTATGAATAGTAAAGTATGTTCTGGAAATTGTTCATAAACATAATCTTGAAGTTTTCTTAACAATCCATTTTTCGCACCTGTAAAATTTGGAGCTCCATCTGTTGTTACACTTACAAGTTTATTGAGCGGCAACTTATACTTTTCCAAACAATGCTTTACTTTTTTGAAAATATCATTTCCAGTTGTTTGCGACTTCATTGATTCCATTGACAAAAGTTCTTCAACTATTTCAAAATTTCTCTTGATAGCTCTGATAAATATAAGCAACTGAACTGTATCTGATTTGTCTACGCTTTCATCAAGTGCAATTGAGTACCATATTAGTTCATTTTGCAGATCGGCCATTAATTGATTGTTCAAATTTTCAGCAATGATTTCAACCTTTCTTGTGATTGTTCTTCGAGATAAGCTAATGCTTTTAAATTTATTTTGTTCTTTTGAACACACAATTTCACTTGCTTCAACTAAACACTCTTTGACAAATTCACCATCTGCAAATGGTTTATTTGCTTTGGCTATCTTTTGAGCAATAACAAAACTTGCTTTAACAACTGCTTCATCTTCAGCATTTTGTTTAATAAAAACACTGTTCTGCCAATAAATTTTTGCACAAATAATCTGCCTTTTTCTGTTTACCATCAGTAGTTAAGTCAGAGCAATAATTTGAATGTTTTGTATTAAAATGCCGCTTTATATTATATTCTTTAAATGAGGATATGCATTCTTGACAAATAAGGCAAATTGCTTTATCTTTATTTTGCGTAAAGAAATATTTTGTTCGCCATTCGTCATTGAATAGTCGATTTTCTTCTTCTATTTTTCTTTTATTTTTTGTTCATTCCTAGGGAAAAAAGAGATTAGTAATTATTGACTTCTATAGCGCCGCATTATGAATTTCAAACTGCCGCGCATCTAGTGAAAAATTTTTTCGGGGTCCCGGCGATCCCATCTTTCATCATCCGGCTCCTCACGGGTATGGCTGTAGCTCGTGGTTGGAATTGATGCTGCCCTTTACTAATCTATCTGATTAGAAAGAAGCATAAACAAAATAGCAAAAAACAAAACTCCCAAAATCCCTTCTTCACCTAATAATTGTCTGAGGTGATAAAATTCTCTTAGAAAATTATGTATGAAAAACAAAGATCCCTTTTTCTAAAGAGTGCATTTGTTGACTAAGATATTATAAAAGGGTGACGTTAAAATTAAGCCAATTTTCTTAGTAGATCAGCTTTCATTGATCATTATATGAATCAACAGTTTGAATAATGTTGGTATTTCGAAACAAGTGAAACGACGTTTTCAGAGAAGCACAGCAGGTTTAAGCATTATAAATTTGAAGCAACAATTGAAAACATATCTGTTTAGGAAATTTCAAACAGCCCTCAATACAGTCTCTAAATGGTGTGATAGGGTTGGACTATCGGTTAATCCAGCTAAGACTGTTATTATACCTTTTACACGAAGAAGACAATTGGCAGGACTAACTGAACCATTATTCTTTGGCAAAAGGTTGCAGTTTTCTATCTAGGTCAAATATCTTGGGGTTATGTTATATAAGGGATTGACTTAGAAGCCTCATGCGAAGTTTATTGTTGAGAAAACCTGTAAAGCCATATGGACTTGTAGGGGCATTTTGGGTAAGACTTGGGGACTTAAACCTGAGCTATTATACTGGATATACACAATGGTTGTGAGACCCATTATTACCTATGCTTTCATTATTTGGTGGAAAAGAGTTTTACTTAAGGACTAAACTTGAAAGGATTCAAAGGTTGGCATGTTTGAGCATCACTGCGGCTATGAGGACTGCTCCTACTGCTGCTCGAGGTCCTCTTGGACATTTGTCCTTTGCATTTGTTTGTTGAGGCGAGTGCCTGGGAAGGTTATTATAGACTCTATTCTTGTGGGAGAGGAATTTCTTGGACCTACAAAGTAGAGCATTTCTTTTGAATGGGACAGGTTACACTGTAACATTCTTGAGATGGTTAAGGATTACATTGTGCCTAGATTTAACTTCTTCAGGCCCTTTACTATTGTTTTCCTCAGTTTGGAGAGTTTTGGGTGCAGTATCAAGAATGGTTTGGTCTGGTATACAGATGATTCTAAAACCACTACTAGTGTTGGGGCAGGGATTTACTGCAAGGGAACGGGAATGTCTTATTCCTATTCCCTCGGGGTTTGCCACTGTTTTTCAAACAGAAATTTATGCTATTTCTGCATGTGTTAAAATTAACCTTGATAGAAGATATGTCAATAAACACATTTATATCATATCTGATAGTCAGCCTGACTATCTCTGCTCTTAAAACACGCTGCTCTTAAAACACTTGATAGTTCCCACTTTACATCTAAGCTTGTTTGAGATTGTCATCTTCTCATTGAAGAACTGGCTACCAAGAACAGGGTGCAATTTGTTTGGGAGCTGGGACATAAGGGGGGTTGAGGGCAATGAAATTGCTGATGGGCTTGTCAAAGAAGGGGCTTCTCATTGCTTTATTGGATCTGAGCCTGCTCTGGGCATCAGATCTGATGCATTTGGGCAATTGTCAGGGACTGATTGACAACTCAGCATCTCATCTACTGGAGGTCTACTCCTGGTCTTAGGCAGGCGAAAGCTCTCATTTTGGGCTCTTCTGTTCAGAGAACTAAAGAGTTGCTCTCACTGCATAAAAATGAAGTTAGGATTGTTACAGGGCTCCTTACTGGGCATTGTCATCTTAGAAGGCGTCTTCATTTAAATTGGGATTGTTAATAGCCCTACTTGTAGAAGATGTAAGGATGAGGATGAAACTCCTCTTCTCATTTTGTGTGAATGTGTGGTCCTTTCATGGCTAAGGTATGATCTTTTTGGGTTGTATTTCCCTGCACCAGAAGATCTTGTTACAGTCTCATTGAAGAAGATATTTTCTTTCGCGATTAAAACGGGATTTCTTATGGGATGATCCTATTGGGGTGCACGATAGACCATTGGTGGTGCGGGGCTATGGCTGTGTAATGCCTCCCTTTCCTACATCTACATCAGGTACTGACTCTATGGAGACAATTTCCTTTGTGTGTACTGTATTATTTAAATATTAGTACAAACAAAGTAAATTGTCTCCTTAGAGTCAGTACCTGTTAAATAATTAGTTTTGATAACTATTCGTCAAAAATATCTTTTCATCCTCATTTTAAAATTGAAAAAAATGTATATATTATATATTTATAGATAAGTTAAAATAATTACAGTATATATTTAATACTGATGTATATAAAAATATCATCAGAATTTTTCTTCTTGTAATTTCTCTCAAAATGATCATTGATTTTTATATAATTTTTTGTTAAAATTTATATAAATATTTATGTATTAGTAACTATCCAGTCTCTATGATAAAAGTTAAAGATCAGTATGTGAGGAAGTTAACTTTGACCTGTCCTATTTTTATGTTATTATGCACTCTATAATTTATCGTTATTTTCCTATATTCTAACGTATTATATTTTAGTTTAAAAGTTAACTTACTTCCCATGTTTCTCTCTCTCCGTCGTTAGCAATCATGTGATACGGAATCAAAAACCGTCCTCCATTCTTAGCAATACGTGATACGGAATCAGAAAACCGTCCTCTGGAAGAGCTATTAACGTATTATATTTTAGTTTAAAAGTTAACTTACTTCCACGCTCTCCCCTTCGTAGTTAGCAAGCACGTGATACGGAATCGGAACCCGTCCTCCGGAAGATAGTTAGCAAGCACGTGATACGGATTTGGAATCCGTCCTCCAGAAGAGCTATCTCGGTTAATGACGTCATCCTCTAATTTAACTAAATTTACCATTGGTCCGATATGTGAATGTAAGAATGATCCATATCGATGTTTTGTTCAGTATATAAATTAATTGTAAAGAGGATGACATGAATGAATTACTCTGTAAGTTAATAACTTTAAACTTGTTACATATAAGTATGTAAATGAAGCTACACGGGACTGTACGTCACTCTGATATAAAAAGCCGACGAACTCAACAAAAAGACGAGGTGTTGTTTGATAACTGGAGGTGTTGTTCTGACATAAAATTGGCAAAAGTAACATTTGAGTTTCTTGTAAAGATCAACGATTGTTCGAAGTTTGTATCGGAGGTGGAGGTAGTAGATTTAAGTAGCATTTAAGGTTCTTGGTTCTTGTGAATAATTGACTGTTGATATTTGAATTGGATTAAACAAGTTTTGTTGTTTAATTGCTTGCTGCTCTATTATAGTTTCAATAAAGCATTTGTTAACACTTTTGTAAGTGTTTAAAGTCTAATAAATTTATAGTTTTATTATTATCTAACTCGTTTGAGAATTTATTCCAATTATTAGTATACGTTTCTAACATCGTTTTTTGTCCATCTAGTTCTAACATTCATTCGTTACTTCTAGTTGTAAGTTCCTGTTTCTGGTTTTGTTTTTACCGGTTAATGTGAAGTGTTGTTAGATTGTTTTGACGTTAAGTAGATTTAAGTTAGAGTTTAGAAAAAGACCTGAGCTCAGGCCAAACTCTGGATTGCAGAGTCGCTAGCCGTTAGGTAGTATTTAATTTAGTGTTAATTATTGTACGTTTGAATCGGCAACTTTGCAAGTAGTTTTTAAAATGGGGTGTTTTTCTAAATGATTGAAAATTATATAAAATTAGATGCCTACTTTCTTTGTCATTACTTAAGTTAACTGATATTTACCTGAGCTTGCTTAGTAACTTTTGCCAAGTTTTATCACATAGAAAATTTTCCAAACCAAAACATAACATGTAAATTATTATAAATAATATATATTATTATTAAATTAATGTATAATCAAATAATGAACAAATTTAGCACTAATATAGAAATACAAAAACAAAAACGTATAAAAACAAACATACAACCATCATCAGCACTTAAATTAACATGGAATTATAGTTAATAATTATGGTTTAGAATGCTTGTTCTAAAATTTACACAATTGTAATATGATTTTCATTCATCATTTAGAATGGCTCTTGGATAGTTTAAAGTTAACCATTTGCAGAAAAATTTAAATAAATATATAGAATATTTCCAATTTTTTATATTATTTCAAAAGCTTATTAAAACAGTTTTTTTTTTATAGGCCTTTCTGCACACTATTTACCCATGTATTTGACATATTAGCAACTTGATGCTCATTTATATTTTTATATTGGTTTTTTTTTTAAATTTCAATTGATTCTTTTAATAGATCTCCTTTCAGGATCTTGCATGACATGACAACTATAGCACTGTTTGAGTTAATAGCTAGATTATATTTTTAATAGAGAAAGTTATTTGTAATAATATAGAGTTTTTAGGTAAAAAATATGTCTTTATTATTAATTATATATAATCATTATTATGGAACTTATTTATTCATATAAAAATTATATAAACTTATTTTATGAATGTTCACATTCAATTGTTAATTGGTTAAGTAGTAATTAGAATCTTGTATCTTGTATTTTTTATACATTATAATGATTTGTGTATTTATTTGTTAAATATGATAAATTCTTATATGTTTTCCAAACTAAATCCTCAAGCATAATAATCCAATCAAGTCAAATTCATATCTAAATTAATAATAATTTGAAACATATTTTAACATTAGTCAAAATTCATTTCAAATTATTAAAAATTTCAGTTAGAAGATCAAAAGTTTGTTTGATATGAATTGGTTCGATTGGATTATTATCCTTGAGAATTTAGTTTTTAATTTTTAGACTGTGCTAATTAAATGTTATCTGGCCAGTGCCATTTTGAGCATGTGCTTGATAAGCCAAGCCAGATAAAGAATATTTTTATTGACAGAGTTCAATGTCTATGATTTCCAAATTCTAAAATTGATTATTATAATGTTAAAGAATCAACCTGCCAGATGGCCTTAGTAGTCTAACAGTTTGGATATCAAAAGGTTAGCCCAAAGATCCCTATTTCCATCCTGATCCAAGACAAGTTTTCCTTCAAATAAATTAATTAAAAATTTATTTCAATTATTAATTCATAGATGGCATCACTTAATTTAATTATTGGTTTATTTGTTAATTCTGACATGCCACTAACATTAGTAAAAATTTATTTCAAATTATTAAAAATTTCGGATGTAAGCATCAACAGTTTATTTGGCAAATGTTTTCTTAACCTGCAATAGCTGAACACACATTGATTATAATAAATATGCAAAACAGTAATTAATCAGCTTTGATATGGATTTTCCATAATTCATATTTCCCAGATCTTATATGCAGATCCAAAAATAATGCAAGAATATATAAAATGTATAAATAATAAAGTATATGTTATATAAATCAAAAATAAAGAACAAAATTATTTATGTAAAAATCAATTTATACTTGCATTTCTCTGATTTCCATAGTTGGATCACCTAATATATGAAACAATCCATCAAGAATTTCAGGTAGAAATATAAGCATATTAATATCAGGCACAGCATCTAAAACAGTAATCTGTAAGAATTTCAAATATTATTTTTAAATATTGTACTCAGAATGATGACTCTAAAATGTATAAAAACAAACTATATAATGCTGTTCCCATTAAAAACCATGTCTTAAAGAATTTTTTTCTAATTAGCTCTATTTCAGAAATAGTTTGTTTGCACCTATTTCTTTCCTCACTATTTAACTGCAATAATCAATTTTTATGATTCAACAAAGTGATGGTATATGCTAGATAGTACTAATAATGCTATTAAATATTTTTACTATACATAATGTAGAATTGTAAATGCTTTCAATGATATCTTATTCGTAGTAAATAACACCAAGCACTTGAAGCAGGACAAACACAAGTTTATTATTAGATATATATAAACACATATACTAATAATAGTCTGCCCTATTATTAGTATATGTAGTATACATATACTAATAATAATAACTAATAATAATTTTTTTTTTATCTAATAATAAACTTGTGTTTGTCCTGCTTCAAGTGCCTGGTGTTATTTACTACGTTAATAGAAGCAGTGGAACTAGGTTGATTAAAATTATGATATCTTATTCATTTGCAATTATTATTTTACAGATATTCAAACAAATATTTGTAAAAATAGAATCTTACCAAAAACATCTAATATATAAAAAAAAAAGACAAGCACAGTACTAAGAAATTTGGAGATTTGCTATGATTTAGATGTCGCTATTTTTGTTTTGAATAACATCACTGAAAAATTGAGATCTCATAACAGAGTTAAAAAAAAAAAAATCTCATTTTGATGGAATTGTATTATAATTGTAAAGATGATGACTTGATCGTCACAGTAATATATTCTGTGAATAAAAAAATAGAAGTTGTCTGATAGCTTTATATAAATTAATTTGAGTGTGAACCTATCACGTAAGTCACTTATAAGGAGACTTCCAAAGTTGAAAGCTATGTTAGGTTTAGCAATATTGTGAACTGAAAATCAACCAGTTAAGTATTTTCTTGTAACATGAGTAAAGGTTCAGTAGTTAAGTAATTTAAGATTTTTTTTTGATATTTGGATTATTAACTAATAAATTTATTGTTGTTGTTATATTTACTAACTTGTTTGTACTTTACTATTATTTCAATAAAACTTGTTAACACTTTATTAAATCCACAAAAAAACTTACCAAACTATTTTTATTATTTAATTTACTTGGTCTTTGATATTTATTCAATTTATAGTTTAAGTGCACTAATTTTTTTTCAGTTTGATTCTAATACACATTTATAATTTTTGTTAACTACAAAAAGTTCCAATTAATGGTTGTTTTTAATGTTAGATTATTTCAGAATTTATTTTTCCAATAATTTTGAAAGGAAGTCACTCTGGAATTATTGCAGAATTGTTCTGTTAAGTATTGCTAGCTACCAAAATTTGTTACTTTTCAATAGTTCGCTCTAGTCTATATATAAATAATATATTTATTATTGGTTTGATCTACCATTTATTTGGTTTGGTAAATCTGATTCTACAATTTATGTCTAGATTCTACTTTTGAACTTTCAAAGACAAAAGAGAAGAGTGATTACAATGTCATGCTTATGTAGTAATGATAATGTTTTATCAATTATTACAATAATAAAGCTATTACTATGAACTGTTATCATCATTTATGCATTGTTTTATATTTACTAAAAATAATGTATAACACTTTGAATACATGAATATATATGATGAATGTACCATCATAACTGCTGTAATAGTTATGTAGTAGTTTTGCATTTATTTGTTTTAGAGTTATAAGCAAGCCTATAATAGTTCTGAAAATAAAAAGCTTCTTTATTTTTGAGCTGTGTATCTATATTTTAGTAACAAGATTGATTTGAATTTTATATTTTGTTATAAATAAAAAGTTTATCTTAGTTTATTTTAAATTATTCATTGTTTGTATTATTACATGTGAACCTGGATTTATTTAATATGCAACATACCAGGGCTCAACAAACCCAGTAGCCAAGTAGCCAATTGTTATCAGAATTTCCATTTTGGCTACCGCTTACAAATACGTGGTAGCTATTTGGCCACCGGCTAATGTAAAAAAGCTGATTCTAGGGACTCCGATATTGTAAAGAAGATAGTCCTAATTATATTTAAAATCTGAACCTTTAGGACAAATTTCTTCACTGTATGCTTTAAATTTATCACAATATTGTTTAATGTTCTTATTATGTTAGCCGAGCACCTAAACGAATCGCTTTGTTTATATTTCGATCCCGACCGCCATGTTTTCTCCAAACTCTCTCTTATTGGCTGCCGGATTTCGTCTTCCGTAGCCGTCAAAGTGTACTTAAATATATTCATTTAAAAAAGAGATGATAAAATATATGCATATAATTTGATAAATTTCCTTTCAAAAAAAGAAAACAAAGAGGTTTACTCTTACAAGGAAACTAACTTGTTTAATTGTGTTGCATTGGCAAACACGCACTAGACTTTGAGGTAAACAAATTCGGTCAGTCACCTCCTTGAATAAGCCTAAATGCCGCTTTCCGATGAAATTATTTTTGTCAAAGATTTATTTCCTTTCGATAACATTTTTTCTGTAGGCTTTTCATATATAACTATAGGTTTACGTTTGATAAAAATGTATTTTCCAATGGTGTCCTCGTATTGTGATTAAGTAAAATCTGCGTATTATGATTAAGTAAAATCTGGTAATAGTTTTATATCATACGTGACGTAATACTTTTTTTTATTTTTAATCCTTTTAAATACGTATTTTCACAAAAGTAATCGATTAATAAAAATATATTCTATTAAAAGTAATATAAATTAATTTACTACTAGTAATATGATTAAAAAATATTATACAAAAATCTCAAAACAGAATATTGCCAAATCAAAGAAAAATTGAGTTGACTTACCGACAAAACGATTTTATTTGATTTTGAATATATTTTGCAACCGACTTCTTACGTAATGACGTTTACTCTGGTTAACGGTTAATCAAATCTATTTTTGTAAGAAAATATGCAATGACATCTACAATTTATCATATGAATTATTATTTATTATTTTTTAGAAATTAAATACTGTAAATTATACTGCTAAGATATGGAACAGATTTAATATTTTTTGTATTCATTTTATTTATCGATAAATTTTTGGCATAATGGCTATTAGGTTCGAGGGCCGCATGCGGCCCGCGGGCCGCGGTTTGCCCACCGCTGCTCTATTGTATACAAGAAACGATCGAAGAGCCTCTATGGACAGTACTTGAAATGAATTCAACTATTACTAAAAATGATGTTTTAATCTATTAAAAGTTTTAATTATAAAAGTTCTTTTTTGTAATAAAACTGCCATACGATTCGTAAAAATAGTAATAACCAACCTTCCACTATCAACAACAAAAGTGAAATGAGTAACGCCCATGGTAACACCAGGTACTGCCAATAGTGGCAGCACCTTCGAATAAGCGAAGTGTCCCATCTGTATTAACTAATCTGTGGGCTTTTTATAATGTTTTTATTATTTTTAAATAAATAAGACTAATGACCGGCCGAGGTAAAGCACGATGAAAAGTAGGTCATCGTAAGGAAGAGTATAGAAAAATGAAAAATTATCTCTCTTATAACCGAATTTTCCATTATATCCGAATCCACTATACAAATTGGCTTTTTATATTTTTATTATTTTTAAATAAATTACACTAATGACCGGCCGAGGTAAAGCAGGATGAAAAGTAGGTCATCATAAGGAAGAGTATAGAAAAATGAAAAATTCTCTCTCTTATAGCCGAATTTTCCATTATATCGGAATCCACTATATCCGAGGAAAAATACATACAAAAGAGGTTTTCGCCGGAACCGGACGCTGTTTGTCCCTTATATTCGAATTTCTCTTATAGCCGACTCCGTTATAACCGGCTACGACTATATATATAGTTTTTAACATATATGGCGTATTCAAATGAAACCCGTTCGAAATGTGTCATATGATTGAGTTGGCATTTCAGTTTTGAAACACGGATGTTAAAGTGAAGCTATATCTATTGCGCATGCGCAGTTCTCTTAAATTGTGTACTTGCGTCATTTTAAAACGCGTACGTAACGTTGAAGATCGCTGGTATTGAAAATCCGTCCAAGTAGGATATGCAAGCTATAATTCAGTTTTTAACGGCTGAGGAATATAAGCCAGTGGTGTTAGTGGGTGACCCGCATGCTGACTGAATACCACAAAGAACAGTGAATGGATTTCAGCTTGCAGCATTTGATGAGCTGCTGCAATGAGGGCGAACAATTTCCGCGGCGCGTATTGGTAAAACATCACTATATACTGCAGGAATTGTTTGTCCTCATTATAATAGCGCATCAAATGCTGCAAGCTGAAGTCTATCCACTGTTCCTTGTGGTGTTCAGTCAGCATGCGGGTCACCCATTAGCGCTACTGGCTTACATCCCTCAGCCGTTAAAAACTGAATTATAGCTTGCATATCCTGCTTGGACGGATTTTCAATCATACCAGCCATCTTCAACGCGTTTTAAATGGTTGCAAGTGCACAATTTAAGAGCACTGGACATGCGGAACACATACAACTTCACTTTAACATCCGTGTTTCAAAACTGAAATGTCAACTCATCACGTGGCGCGTTTCGAACGGATTTCATTTCAACACGCAATATATATTTGTATTTAATATATACAAGCGAAGAGTATATTATTTATATGAAGATGTGCAAGACGAAATTTGAATATGGGTACACTCTCCCTGACTTGCACTTGATATTGAGGTCATCCAAGCTTTCAATATTTAATAGTTCACTTCCTGATTTTGTGAAGTTAATTATTAGTCAGCGACATCTGACTCACCGTCCATGACTTGAGAAAAATTATTTTACTGATATATTGCAGCTCTGAATGCTATTGTGATAGTTTCTAAGCAAAAAAGAAGTGAATGCGTTAATGTTTTTATGCATAATAAGAAAATTGAATTGATTAATAAATTACAAATTGATATATCGCGAATACACACAGGATAAATATAAGTTTAAGGATGCACAGATTAAGTCCAAGGACCGCATAGATTCATTGTGATTTATAGGAGGATCACCAAACAAACCACGAAAGTTGTATATTATAGCATGTTTATTAATTACATGTTATAAAGAAACGTAATCAAAAGTAAATAAAGAATTTTAATTGGATGCGTGACATTCCATTAATTTAACAATTTTTTTTTTAATTTGACATTTTGATTCTAAATTTTCATTAATTGAACGGCTGTCCTACCTTGTGTACATGTACAATTTTTTAAATTACTTTTTTCACACACACAAATACAGTAAAAATAAAAAATGCTTATTATTATAAATATAATTATTATTTTTCCTTATTGTTTGAAAACATTACCACTGTAAAAATAATTTCACAGCAGAAAAAGTTATTTGAAAATACATTTTCAAAACTACCAATTTTTTCCTTATTATTTGAAAACATCACCACTGTAAAAATAATTTCACAGCAGAAAAAGTTATTTGAAAATACATTTTCAAAACTACAAATAATATTTTGTTGATTAGTGACTTGTTAAAATAAAGGCCGCGACACATGAATGCGACGCGAAGTTAAGCGGAGAGAAGCAAAGATGGCAGAAAAATTTGTATTCTTCGCTTCGCGTTGCACTGCGCCGCAGCTTGTCTACATTATAGCCAAATTATATTACTCATGTTTCATGGATTTGCCGATAGAGACGGTTTGCGGAGTATGGTTGATTTATTATTAGGGAGAAATGAGCGTATATTTTCAGAAATAATCTCATGTCATATAGACATGATCTCTTTTGTACTTCTAAAACAAATTCTATATCTGAATTCCAATCATACGGTTGAATTCAAGCTTGAACTTTGCCATTTTCCAAAATACAGGGTGGTTATAAAATAAGTATCTGTATTTGGAGCTGTCTGTTGCTGGAAGGAGCATACTAATTTAAATTAATATCAGTTGTATTAGTAAATGGTTTTTTATTTAAATCATTCTGTTCTTTATTATTTTATAAGCTAAAATAATAAAGAACAGAATGTTTTTAATTACAAAAAACTTTTAAATACAAGTAAAAATTTTATTAACTAATTGCAAATGCTGAACAACAAAAAATCATACCAAGACCAAATTTTCACAAAAAATTCAAACTTTTCATTTTAATCGAACAAATAAATAAGAAAGATACTCAAAATATCAAGTAACTATATTCATATGTTTTAGATAAATTATAATTTACATCAAAATTTAATTTTATAAATATTTATTCTATAAAAATTTGAATTCATTAGAAAGCTTTTCCACAGGATACTTTGAATGTGTTAAATATTTTATACATTATAACTTTTATTATTGTTTTATATATTATTGGAATTATAACTTTTATATTTATTATTATTAAAAAATATTTATATAGACTAAATTTACAAGTTTAAATCATTCAAACTATATTCAACTTTATATTTAAGAATATTTTTTACTCAAATTATGCATTATACATCATTAATTAATGAAATCATACTGATAACAGTGTGAATTACTTTATATAAAAATAAATTGTTAGCTTAAATTTTATAATCCAAATTTCAAGTGAATTTACTCTAAATCAGTGGTTCCCAACCTTTATTTAACCATGCCTTACTTATGAATCTCTAAAACTCCTGATGCCCCCGTGACATATAACTTTTATTATTCAAAAAGTGAACTCCTATTCACATGGAAGAAGACTAAAAGGCTATTAACTTCGTCTAAACAAGCTTCCAAAGAATATGGCGTCCATGAAAGGAAAAAACAAAAGAATGAAAGGACAGTTAAAGTACTGAAGAAGAAATCACTAAAAAATTGTTTAAAAAATAATAGTAATATGAAGTGATATGAAAAAAACAGCAAATAAAGTTTCAAAACTAGCATGTACATTCTAATTTTAATTTTAAAAATGTGTATGTCACAATATATATTTATATACTGTATATGAGTCTCTAGAACTATAAGAAATGCAAAAAATTCAATATTAATAACTCATTCTCTAATTGCCACAAAAATCAAATTTCCCCCTTGTGGGGCATGCACTCCATGTTGGGAACCAGGGGCACTAAATGAACCTAATTTATTTGCCAAATTCATCCCTTGATGAGCTTAATGGAAATTTTAATCATTTGAAATATTTTAAACTAATTTTAGCACCATCTCGTAATTAGAATATTTATTAGTTATTAAATCAAAGAGTGGCGCCATCTATAAATTAATAATTAAATTAGAATTTTTAACTAATTTATCCAAAGAAAAATTCTGTCTCAGCCCGGGATTGAACCCCAGTGACCTTTGGGTTACTGTCCCAATATCTTACCAGTAGACCACCGAGCAGATTGATTCTTCAGATAGTTTTATTAATTTAGAATTAATTTTTGATTACCAACATTGGACTCCATTGATAGATCCATTCCTGACCAGGCTAATTTTTAGCCACAGGCCCTCAATGTGCTAGCCAGGCAACACACAGATCAGAACAGTCATTAAAGCTTAAACTTTATAATCCAAACATTGTGCACCCATTGGTAGTCCCCTAGCTGGGATTATTGCAGAAATGGTAGTTAGGGTGAAAGAAAAATGTCTTACCAGCTCTTTTAGAACATGTTAAAGTGTATAAACAATATGTAGATGACATACTAGTGATAACAGATGGGAATAGATATGTATTTGACCTGGAGAAAGATATTACAGATCCAGCGTTCGGCTTACGTCTTATTAAATAAAAAAAAAGTGATGAGTTTGAAATGCAATATTTGGATACAGAAATTAAAACTGTAAGAGAAGAATATGATATTAATGTGTATAGAAAGAAGACGTATCAACCGTGTTTATTAGAACCGATGCAAAAGAGCAATGGTTTTATAAAATGGCAGCCTTTCAAGCACTTTTAGGAAGGATAAAAAAACACTGCTCCTCACAAGCTAGTATAAATGAAAAGCTAAAATGGATGACATCACAAGTGATTAAACATGGTTACAATGATAAAACTATTTTATGTCTCTGGTCACAGTTTGACTTCGATTACAAATGGGAAAAAGAGAAATTACCGACAATATGCTCAGTGGACATAAACGATGTCACTCTTCATTTTAGGAAGAGGATAGAGAAGACTATAGGATGCAGGGTTATGGTTTATAGAAGAAACACTCACTCTAATATGATCTGTAATAATAAGGATAGAGTGAATCAGTGTACTATACCAGGAGTTTATGAAATTCCCTTCACTGACAACAGCGGCGTAGCGAGCATAACTGGCGCCCGAGATACGGTACCTTTTTGGCGCCCCCCGGAAAACTTATATAATATATAGAATATACTCATAATAAAAATTTGGCGCGCCTCTGCGAGTGGCGCCCGGGGCATGATAGACCCCCTTGCCCTCCCCTCGCTATGCCACTGACTGACAATAATATGAACAAACAAACGACATATATAGGTTACACCAAAAGATCATTAAGTAAAAGGATACCGGAGCATAAGCAGGATGTCGAAACAGGAGCAGTGACTACTGCATTAGTATAAAGAGCACTAGTAAATGATTTAGACATTCATTGGAATGAAGCTAAGTTAATAAGGAAAGAAAGTAACCTAAGAAAGGATAGAGTGGCAGAAGCCTTGGCGATATATTATATGAGAAAAAAAGAACTAACGTTAAACCAGTTAATTGTGTGGACCCATCGGTTATTAGCTGTGCCTGACAGTGGTGCCTAAAGTAAGGAGAACTAGTTAACATTATTCAAAGTGTTTGTGTTGAAGAAATTTATAACTTAGTTGTTATTTTGATTTTCAAATAATAAGCTTGTTATAAAACTAATTCTAAAGGACTGCTTATTCTCCAAGTGACAGCTTATAAGGATCAACACAGCACATTTAGTAGTAGATATACAACCACATACTTTAATTACTTATCAATAATGTTTTCAGTATTCAGAGATACTATCATCAGTTGACCAAAACATTCTAAATAAGAACTACAAAACGAATCTTGTCTAATCGAACAGAATACATTCAAATACAAAATCATTTAAAACATACAACTAATCTAACAAGCATAAAAAGTTTACAGACACATTATTTCACCCCATATTATTTATACGAATGGGGAGGTAGATAATAAAACATTTACAAATTAAACATCATAAATATTAGCAATTTTCTTTTACTGTGCACTTCCATGCTAGGCTCAGTTCTTCTGCTTGTCTAACATTAATTACATTCTCAGAAAAATTACATTTTAAGATTTCTAGTTTCTCCCTTATCAGCAGATCCTTACAATTGTCAACTGTCTTAACCACCTTGGCATCTTTCCAATCGATATTTATATCTTTTTCATATGCCCTCTGGGCTAACACGGTTACGAGATTGCCTTTGGCAATACTATCCCTATGTTCGTATAACCTATCTTTGAAATTTCTGCCTGTAACCCCCACATATACTTCCGGATGGTTATCATCAACGTTATAGAAAGATATTTTATATATGCCTGATTTAAAGCCCTCCATTCTTTTATAGTTGCGTAGTAAATTAAAAACCACGGGATAGTATTGCCAAAGGCAATCTCGTAACCGTGTTAGCCCAGAGGGCATATGAAAAAGATATAAATATCGATTGGAAAGATGCCAAGGTGGTTAAGACAGTTGACAATTGTAAGGATCTGCTGATAAGGGAGAAACTAGAAATCTTAAAATGTAATTTTTCTGAGAATGTAATTAATGTCAGACAAGCGGAAGAACTAAGCTTAGCATGGAAGTGTGCAGTAAAAGAAAATTGCTAATATTTATGATGTTTTATTTGTAAATGTTTTATTATCTACCTCCCCGTTTGTATAAATAATATGGGGTGAAATAATGTCTCTGTAAACTTTTTATGCTTGTTAGATTAGTTTTATGTTTTAAATGGTTTTATATTTGAATGTATTCTGTTCAATTAGACAAGATTCGTTTTGTAGTTCTTATTTAGAATGTTTTGGTCAACTGATGATAGTATCTCTGTATACTGAAAATGTTATTGATAAGTAATTAAAGTATGTGGTTGTGTATCTACTGCTAAATGTGCTGTGTTGATCCTTATAAGCTGTCACTTGGAGAATAAGCAGTCCTTTAGAACTTTTAATTTTATACTGTTAAAGTCTGCTGAGCCAGCAGTATATCTATAAGCTTGTTATTTTGATCATAACCCGTTAATATTGTTAAAAATATATACTTTAAGGTTTAATGATGTATTATTAGTTTAGCACATATGTACTTAATTGTTTAATTTCTTGTTACTATAGTGACCGCTTGTTAGTATTCCAGAAGGAATGTAGCTGAGGAGGATTTAATAAAATCAAAAGTGCTACTTAGTGTTTCTGGGCGAGAATTCCTTCCCGCCCATTCCCAGGAATTTTTTTGTTTTCCCATTCTCGAATCCCGACAAACTTTTCTCGGGAAATTGGAAAAATCGGCTCCTAGAACCCAGTAATACCTAAAATGGGAAATAAAAGTACTACTCACAATGTATCTTTAAGAAATTTTTCTTATTTATCACTATCTAAAGTTACATTGTGTTACAATATTACACGCCACTAGAAATACACACGTAACACCAGAATCAAATAGCAGATAACTAGCTAATTTTAGCTCTTGTAAATCAAGCATATTTGATCAAGAAGAACAGAAAACAGTTTGTGTTTACACTTATGTATTTTCACAACTCAAGATTTGATTACAAAGTCATCTTCAGGTGAACTAACAGGGGAAGAAGAATGGAATAAAAAAATTTGGGCCTTTGGGGTACTTAAAATTGGGGCTTTGGAGTACTTAAAATCTAATGTGTACCGCGGAGGCGTTGCAAACCTCAATGACCTAAAACATCGCATAACATAACATGTGCGAAACATCACTCCTGATGCATTGCATTCCGCAGTTGAGCACGTTGCGCACCGCCTGGATTGTGTCCTCCAGCTCAATGGCCATGTGGAACCTGAACTTGATCGGTACACATTAGATTTTAAGGTACCGATTTCGGTTTCATTCGGATTATTCCTTCCAGCTACAGACATCTCCAAATACAGATACTTATTTTATAATCACCCGGTATATAAAACATTCGTTTGTATTGGTTGATTGCTTCCTTCGAGTACGATGCAATATATATTGCATCGTATTGTTCACACGTGCTGATTGGTCAAAATTAAATTTTTTCATCTCCTTTCGCGCTATTGGTTGATTGCTTCCTTCGAGTCCTGTCGCATCGTATTGTTCACACGTGCTGATTGGTCAAAATTAAATTTTTTCATCTCCTTTCGCACAGCTATGCGCGTTAACTCGAGCACCCGCACTGGAAAAACTAGTCCAAGACACATTGTACGAATGTAAACGCGCGAAGTTGCTTTCTTATGCGCGAAGTTGCTTTATTCTTCGCGTCGCGTTCAGTGTGTCACGGCCTTAACACATGGTGATGGTGAGGATCGCGGTTTGTGTATCCCTGTATAAGTTCAATATGAACGAATTAAATGTGAGATCAAACTTTGATTATTTAAGCTTTAATTACAGTCTAAATAAACGATTTTTCTTCATACTAATTCATTAATTCGCATTATAAAACTGCATAAATATTAATATAATATTCGAAACATTGTATCATTTTAATCAAAATAGGGTTGTTCCTGTCAAAAAAATAATAATTTTGATGTTCAGGAATCCTAATTTTCCATACATTTTTAAGTTTAATATCCACGAATTCAATAACCAACTCCTGCAAATAGAGAAGTTTACTGTACAGTATTTGACTGCGGTTTTAATATAAATTTATAATAATAAAAATATATTAATTTTAAATGATTTTTCCGAAATCTGTATCCTAAATGATATCGTCAAAACATACTCAATCTTTTTTCCTTATAAATTTTAATAAATCATCTTTTAAAAATATATTTTACAAAACGATTTTCAATAACAATGAATACATGTTTACAGTTCGATATATACATATTCTAAGATTGCAAAAATTTTTTTTTTATAAAATCAAAATAATCTCTACATTTTCTTATTTATATTTTTATATAAAATATAAATTGTTAAAATGAGTATGTAATTTAATCATTAATTTATGGTTATGAGTCACAAAACATATTTCAAAATTAATTTCCTAATATTGCAAAATCAAATGACTTGACTGAAAATATTTTAATCATTAATTTATGGTTATGAGTCACAAAACATATTTCAAAATTAATTTCCTAATATTGCAAAATCAAATGACTTGACTGAAAATATTTATGTAAGACTAGTTTGCAGATATCCAATAATTGCCCACTTATTAGATAGATACGGTGGCGTGTAGGTAATATTTTTTTTATATTTTTATATTAAATACTACAGTTAAATATATATTTTTTAATATTAAATGAACGAAAGGAATTAGATTTGAATTAATTTTAAAAATTCACGATTTATTTTTTTTTCCAGAAAAAAAAAAATGGGACAATTTATATTTCACTCTCTCGGTTTGTTTTTATGTTCTTTTCTCCTTTTACCTTTTTCCTCGTATTCTGAAGAATGTAAAACGCATATAGACTTGACACATAATTTTGAAAACGGAATCATAAGTTGGCCAGACTATAAGGAATTTAGTATAGTAAAATCACAGCAAACTATACAAGTACAAAATGAAAAATATTCGTAAGTAAAATGTATTTATGTTTTAAATTTTATTTAATGAAAGAAAATATTTATATATTTATAATATTACTTTTAACTATAGACTACTTTTAAACTTATAATAATAAATATCGATTGCCGCGTGTTAAAGTTATAGCTTAACATCCTAGAGGTCCGGGTTCAAATCCGGTCCCATACCTCCAGTTTTTCAGAGGGAAACCTATCTTTAGGATGGTCCCATCCTTCAACCATCCAGTTGACCCCACCATGGGTGTTGGCCAGCCTGTAATGGGCTCTATAAGGGGCCGCTCCAGATACAGAATATCCTTCGTGCGATATGTCGGCTTAACTAACATAACCTAACTTATAATAATAAATTATAGTTTTTAACATTAATTTTATTTCTTTAAAGGTATAAAACTGAAAATGTTTCTTTCTCTACTCATGCTGGCACTCATATTGATGCTCCATGCCAATTCTCCAGTTCGAAGTGGTGCGTCGACAGCATACCTTTAAGTCATTTAATAGCTCCTGCTGTGATTCTTAATGTATCAGAAGAAATCAAAAATAGTACTAATCTTGAAATTAAATCTAATCACTTTAAGGAATGGGAAAATAAAAACCGCAGAATAGCTAATGGAAGCATTTTATTGATTTATACTGGTTGGGATAAATATTGGCCAAACAAAGAAAAGTATTTAGGAGGCAAATCGTTAAGATTTCCAGGATTAGATGCTGAAGCAGCTGAATGGTTAGTTAAAGAAAGATCTATAGCTGGTATAGGAATTGATACAGCATCTATAGATTATGGAAGCACTGATAAAAGTTTTAAAGTACATCGAATATTCGCAGAGAAAAATGTTTATATTTTAGAAAATATTGCAAATATGAGTTCTGTTGTGGAAAAGAAAAACTGTATAAAGTTATACGTCTTTCCTATGAAAATAATGGATGCAGGTGGAGCACCATGTAGAATTATAGCTGAAATTGATAAAACAAGTTCTGCATCTTCAATATTAAAACCATCTTTGTGGATTTCCGTGATATTTCTTAATTTGATATTAAAATTTTTGTAATTATTAACATTGTATTGTAATTTTAATATGTAATTTGATATTATGTATTATTTAAAAAAAGGACTTTTTTTTATAACACTTCTATTGCACAAATATTCTAGAAATGTATTATTTTATAACATGAAAATTTATTTGTTGTTCTTATTTATTCAATTAAATTGTTTGATATAATATTTATAACAATTTCTGGTGTATCATTTAGTAAACTAAACTTGCTTATTCATTATTCTAATTTGTTATAGAAAATTTTAAAAAATTGGTATCGCCCTAGTTCGAAGGTGTCAAACTTAAAGGCTAACATAGGTATAAAGTTAATGTGGGATAAAAATACTTCAATTTTTCTAGAAACAGCTTTATTTCAAAAAGTACAATAGGACAACAATAAAATTAATGCTGGCTTCCTGATATTTGGAATCTGTTTTCTGTTACCAACCTTTCTACTTTGGGGAATCTTATTCGCAATGATTACTTTTAAAACTGATTGAAGGTGAATGCCAATAATTCTGGATCTTAAAGGAGACTTATATCCTTTCATAATTGTAAATAACTGCTCGCATCGAAAAGTACTTTCAAACATGGAGATAATTTCATTAGCAAATTTTCTCACATTTTCAAACCTAGCAGGCAAATATTTATAAAATTCTGGATCATAAAAGTATTTGTTGTGGACCACGAGTTTGACACTCTTGCCTTAGTTTAAAATTAATAAGCGAACTGAAAATAATGTTTCAATTAGATTTTACTATTAAATATTAATAAAATTATCTTAATATTGTTAGAAAGTAATTGCCAAAATTCTGTGTTAATTTACTTCAAAAATAGGATGTCTAAAATAATATCTCCGATTTTGATATAATTTAATTAATTGATATTTTTATTTTATAAACAAAAATACAGTACATAAAAATTGCGCTTAATATACAGTATAAATAAAGAAGAAAAGAAAAATTATTTAATGTTTTAGTCCAGTGGTTTCCAAACTTTTTGTGTCTGCGCCCCCTTTTTTCTATGAAAAATTGGTACGCCCCCTTATTTTTATAAGAGTCTAATTTTATAAATATTTTCTGCTTATAATTTAATACTACAAAACAATATACCATATTTTGTATAAATAAAGTTCTTATATGTAAAAATATATATATTTATTATGGTATAATAATTTTTAATAAATTTAAACAAATAAAAAAAAAAAACGAAAAATAGAATACATGTTTGATAGAATATAATATTTAATGCGATGGGTGGGGTTGTTTTTCGGGACAAATTCTCTCAAATCGAGTGATATCGCTACTCGCAATTATTTTTTAATCACTAAACGATATCGATATTTTGTCTTTAAAATAGAGCAGAAAGTTTCTGGATACATGAATATATGTATTGTTTTTATAACCCTTTTGTTTATTCATTTTTTTCGACACCAATTTGAATTTATTTTTCGCTTGCTTATCTCAAAAATGTTTTTGAAACAATTCTTACGCGCCCTCTTGCAATAAGCTCGCGCCTGTTTTAGTCTATTAGAAAAAAATATATAATTTTTGATTATTTGATCTAATTTTCTTTTTATTTTAATTTAAATATAATATTTTTAAAAATTTGCTCGTAATTTGAATCGCGAAAATTTGCAACTCATTAAAAAACAAATTACATTACCTGTAGCTGATAAATATATTATTTTTCACAGTTTCAAAATAACATTTTCAAATTTCATACCAACATGTTTTCTGCAAAAAATGATAAAACATTCTTATATTTCATATTATTAAAATATTTTAAATATATATCAAACTTCTTCATGACTATTTTTGTATACTTTACATGTGATTTATATTGTTTCCAAAGTGTGATATTCTAGTCCAGCTCTTAGAATAAAGAGATTCTAGAAGGATTGTTTAATAAACTTCAGGTATATGATGTAGTGGCAGCCATTTTGAAGTTATTGTTTGTGATTCAGCTATCAACTTAATGGCTGTTTATTTTAAATATAAAATTTTGCTTTACTTTCTCATTGTTTTCGATGCAAAATAGCAAATTATAATTAATAAAATAAAACTGTCTTTAAAGGAAAATAAATGGACTTTTATTTTGTATTAATTTTCATTGATTTAATGATTAAATTTTAATGATATATCTCGTAAATTATTTCTGTATTTGCAATATAAATTATTTTATTATTTTAAAAGATAACATTAGATACGTTTTTTTTTTTTTTTTTTTTTGTTCGGTTTCAAGAAAAACACTCGGTATATTTTTTTTTGCATATTTTACGCCCCCTTTCCAATCAGGGAGATTACTAAGGGAGCGGGTCATTAGATATGTTAATTTTGAATAGATTCACTGGAAAACCTGATGTTGTCATCTTGAGAGATCAACTATCCTCTTAAAAGTCTCGGAAACTTTGTATCATAATATTCATAACTCAAAAATATTTTCCCTTTATATTTTTATAAAATTAATAATAATCACAAACAATATAACAATATAAAATTAAAATTAATGAACAACTTGATTTTAAAAATTCATAAAACTCAAAATTTTGTGAAATAGTCAAAACAACTTTATTCTCCTGTTATTCTAATACAGATATTAATAAATTTTTAAAGAAATATAAGAAAATTATTTTAATATAGTATAAAAAATTTTGCGGTAGATTTATTTAAAATTCTGTTTTTATTTATTTGGATTTAAAGATTAACTTGTATTCTTAATATCACCAAAATTTTATATGTTAATTTTTTTTGATTGCTGTTTTATGTTGATGGATACGAATACTAAATTAATATAATATGAACAACGAACTTAATACTGTATCATATCAGGAAAAAAAATGTTTAAAAATTTAAAAATAACTTATTTGTTCTAATTAAATTTTATCGGGATACATTATTATTTTTTATTCATTTTCAAGTGTATTCGGTGGGCGGCCGGATGGCCGAGTGGTAACGCGTTGGCGTACCACGCTGGAGGACCCGGGTTCGCGTCCCGGGTCTGGTCCCGGATTTTTTTCGGGGTGCTGGGCCCGGCCCGGTGATCCCCGTCCTTCACCATCCGGCCCCCCTCCACGGGTGTCGGTGCAGCCCGTGGTTGGAACTGGCCTCGTTCCCTTAGTAATCTCCCTGATTGGAAAGGGGACGTAAAATATATATATATAAAAAAAAGTGTATTCGGTGGCATATTTAAATTTCAATAGAATCAATTTGAAGAATTTTTTGCATTTGTGTACCAAAATGAATTTCAAATGATTTTATAAAAGAAAATAATGTACGGTATAAAAATGGTCCATTAAATTATAAAAGTTAAAATGAATTAACAATAAATACCGTAAATATATTTATATAAATAGCATATGACCGTTTTCAGTTTTGTTGTGCTATTTTTTTATTTAGTAATCCATAGTCAATAATCTGCCGTCTGTTTTTTAATTTTATGTTATTTTAAATTCTATCTTTTTATGGGCTTGTATCTATTATTATCACGTATTGTCCGTTCACGAAAGTCGCGCCTAGCTAAGGTGGATGAGTCCAAACGCGAAAGGGAGAGTCGCATCGGTATAATAACGGATGGATTATTGAATTAATATTATATTACGTTCTGTTAAATACACTATTTCCAACGTCGAAACTAATCATTTAGCATTCGACATTACAATAAACTTCCATTCAACTTCAGTTATCTTGCGTTTGAAAACATCAATGTGCAAAGCTGTCATCCCTATTTTGTCACTGGACTCGTTCAGTTAGCGCACGCGTAGTTGTGTCGATGGTCGCGGCTAAGCTAGACAGACAATAGTCGTATGCTGACAGAAGTATAAAATTACTTCTTCGGTTAATTTTAATACAATTGGATCACACGTATAAATAGCAAAATAATAAAAAAATTAGTTTTACTGAATTTAATGGCGATATTCCGATATGAATTCGCACCAGTATGCTGATTACCAAAAGATTTCGTCGGCTGGATGGCCGCATGGTAAAGCATTTTTTTGCATATTTTACGCCCTCTTTCCAATCAGGGAGATTACTAAGGGAGGGCCAGTTCCAACCACGGGCTTCACCCACACCCGTGGAGGAGGACCGGATGGTGAAGGACGGAGATCACCGGGCCGGGCCCAGTACCCCGAATCTGGGACCAGACCCGGGTCCTCCTGCGTGGCACGCCAACAGCGTTACCACTCGGCCATCCAGCCCATGCTAAAGCATTCGCTTACAACCTTGGAAGACAGCATTCAAATCCGAATCTCACATTTCCAGACGAAAAGCTGGAGATGTGGTGGGTTCCTATCAAAACTATCCTTCAACCTTTCGGTTGACCTCATCATGGGTATTGTCCAGCTTGTGGTGATTTCTAAAATTGGCCTCCGCCAGGTATACAATATCTCAAGTGTAATATGGCGGCTTAACTAACCTAACATAACCAAAAGATTTAATTTGCTTTATTTCAATTGAATATAATCAAGCATCTAAAACAAATGGCGAATGAATTTAATTATATATCTATAAGCGAATTTTTATTCAAATTGAATTCTTTAGTGTTAGTTTAAAATTTAGACGATGAATATGATAAAATGATCCATACAAGCGGTTCTCAAGAAAAACTTTTCTGTGGCCAGAAAATGCAATCACCAGAAGTTGCCGGTGGTCGCATTGACTGATCTTTTCCTTAGTGTGACAAAAATTTATTACTTTTTAATTTTATTATTATTTTTATAATATGTGAAAATATGCAATTTATACAAACATCAAAATTTTTATTTGAAAAGCATGTTTTTTAATTAAATAAGGATTTTGCTGATTTCAATTATTAAAAGTATGATCATGCCATTTTAAGTACATTTTTGTGACGATTTCTATTTATTTATTCTAAATAATATATTTTTATAAACGCAATAAATGGTAAATTAATGTATTTATATTAATTTTCCTTAAATTTTGACTTTCATTTACATATTAAACTATTTTCTTATGGCCTTACTAAAATCATCATTTGAAAATAGCTGATGTATAAGTTCAAGAGAGAGGGATGAATCAATAATTTTTAATTTTTATTCTTGTTAGAATATTACATGAAAACTATTAATTATTAATCTTCTTCCTAAAGTTTGTTTTTTTTTTTTAAATTAGAACATTATTTCTTTAAACATTTTAATTCTTTATAGTTATTTTATGAATTAAATTTAATGCAATCTAATAAATGCTCAGGTCTATATGGAAATATTCTTATCATACAATTTATAATAATTTAAATCCTATTAAATTCTTAGAATGTCTTATAATTTTTTAAACTTCAAAATTATTTTTTATATAGTATTCGATGTTTGAATTTAAAAAGTAGACTAAAAAATTCTGAAATCATATATTTTTATTACACATGTATTCAAATAACAATATACACAAGAATCTTTTCTTATTTGCAAACTGTTTAGTATTATAAAGGGTATTATTAAGTATTAAGTATTATTAAGTATTATTTTAGTATTATAAAGGGTAAAAAGAAGTTTATTATATAAAAAGAAATATATATAGTGGTACCTCGACTTACGAACTTAATTCGTTCCTATCCGCTATTCGTAACTCGAAAAGTTTGTATCTTGAAACCTAGTTTCCCATTTTATCTTATGGGAAGCCAGTTAATCCATTCCTAGATTTAGAAATTTTGAAAACAATAAAATAATAATAATATGCATTTGTGTATAATTACTATTTTTATTTTTGAAATCTTTGGTTTTACATGCTTTGTATAAAAATCATCTTCAGTTAAAAAAAAATCAATTTTCTTGTGACTGGTTTTGTAGTTCGGTTTTCGATTTGTCATTATTTATTTATTTAACCAATTATTTACAAGTGTACAAGAGTACAAAGTAACCCCCCTATTTGTGTACAAAAACGTTAAGAATTTTTATAGTACAAATCGTAAGTTCTCGGAGCTCTAATAATCATTCTCTAATAAATATTATCAATTGCTTCTTTTTGTCTTTTAGACTTTAACTTACGTCGCGAATTAAAAATTAGTTAACAAAGTAATTATTATGCAGATCTTTAATATTATCAAGAAAAAGCGGCGATCTTTATCACATTAACAGTTATATAAGCATATTTCGAAAAATAATTGAGATATTTTTATACGCAACTTATAGAAAATATTTTACAAATACAGTATATAATTAAAAAGTAACACGGTTCATATCTCGAAAATAAGTTGAATCTAGAGGCCAAAACGGGATATGAAAAAGTTCGTAGGAAAAGCGGTTCGTAAGTCGAGGTACAACTGTTTAAGCAATATTACATTATTTTATGATAGAATTTAAAAAGTTTTATTATAGAAATTATAAATTAGATAAAGAATTGGCTTAAATCTCTAATTTATTCAAAATTTGCAAAAAAATTAAAATTATACAATCAAAATATGTTGTTATTTATTCTTCTGAAACTTCTCATTGCTTACTCATAGATCAATTATTTCCTTACATTAGCATTTGCCTAGAATTTGACCTAAAATGTATTATACTAAAAAAAAAAAGATTTGATTATTATAAAGTATTCTAGTTTATTTAATTTTTACTTAAAAGTAATATAGTACATATATATTTTTTTTAAATTTTATTCCTTTTGTTTAATTTGTTCATTTATTCTCTGGCAAAAGAACTTTCACCAGTTAGACCTTTTCTGATTCAAATAGAATGAAAGAATACTGTCCGACCAGCTTAGCCGCGACCATCGACGCAAGTACGCGTGCGCTAACTGAACGTATCGCCATTAAATTCCGTAAAACTAATTTTTTTATTATTTTGCTATTTATACATGTGATCCAATTGTATTAAAATTAACCGAAGAAGTAATTTTATACTTCTGTCAGCATACGACTATTGTCTGTCTAGCTTAGCCGCGACCATCGACACAACTACGCGTGCGCTAACTGAACGAGTCCAGTGACAAAATAGGGATGACAGCTTCGCACATGGATGTTTTCAAACGCAAGATAACTGAGGTTGAATGGAAGTTTATTTTAATGTCGAATGCTAAATGATTAGTTTCGATGTTGGAAATAGTATATTTAATAGAACTTAATATAATATTAATTCAATAATTCCCATCCGTCATTATATCGACTGAGAGACTCTCCCTTTCGCGTTTGGATTCATCCACCTTAGCTAGGCCAACCGCTAGGCGCGGCTTTCGTGGACAGACAATAATTAAGTTTGTTTGATCATGCATCAGTGGGATAATTCGTGTAAATATTATGCTATTTAAATAAAATTCACATACGCTATTAGGACCATTAGAGAATCAAACTTATTGAAAATACGAACATCGGGTCAATATTAGACAGCTTCAGCAACATGAACGTGTAGCACGAGAATGACGTAGAGCGCTGGAATGACGAAATTATGGCGTCATTTCGAGTCGTCGCTAAAGAGTTCCTCACGTTCAAACGTGTGTTAAGGAAAGATTCTATATTGACATCATTCGTTCGCGTTCTACACGTCGAAAATGTCAAATTCGACGCTTAGACAGGAAAGTTCAAGTTAGTGATTATCTGTTTATTAGTGACTAAACGACTAAATATAATGTCATATATTTTAGTATACACGTTCCTTAGACTTGTATCTATGATATGATAATTAAATTTTATATTAAAAATGCTAAAAATCATAACTTGAAGACCTACTTTTATACCATATGTTTAAAAAATGTAACTCGAAGACTTACTTTTATACCATATTTTTAGGCGTGATTTCTGGATATCTCGCACTGACGTGAGTAGAAAAGCTTTATTTCATTTTTATTTAAATCTAAATATTTTTTCTAGTTACTATCGAAGTGATTTTGATAAAACAGAAAGCGAATCAACCAGACGGACCCGGATGTTCGTGTTCTACGCAAGCGTATTAAACGAAATGATGACATATACACGTGACGCTATCTGAGGAAGCTAAGGGAAAACTTGCTGACGCAGACTTCTTCTACAAACGCACGCGTGGAACGTGAACTCAATGACGTCATTCTTCTTCGCATTCAGTTCTCGTCAACGCCATGCTGAAGCTGTCTATTACTGATGTAATAAGAGAAAATATTTTCACATATTTTGAAAAAATATCTCGCATAAATATTATTAATACTATATATATGAATAAAATATGAGAACACTCTTCGAAAGCAAGACTATTAAATATGACTAATATTGATAATATCGGATCATATCAATCTGGATAATCATAAATATTATTAATACTATATATAATAAAATATGAGAACACTCTTCGGAAGCAAGACTATTAAATATGACTAATATTGATAATATCGGATCATATCAATCTGGATAACTGTCTAACAAAATGATATCTTATGTAAATATTATTCTGTTTGAATGATATTCATATTTATTATAGTAATCCATTAAACGATCAAATGTACAAACTACAAACTGGTAAAACTTTATACAGTACTACAAACTTGCAAAATTATAAAAATTAACTGGTAATAGATCTGTGATATTAAATAAATGTACAATGAGTTTTATAACAATTTTATCGGTAGATGGCAGGATGAATCAAATTCTTTTATTTTATCAGGAATTAAAATATGTAAGGATTAATTCAGATTACTCGTTTAATATATATTTAATTTTTTTCATTTTTATAATTATTGTGTTTTAGGATGTATAAAAGATAATTTGATCAAACCTTTTAAATTATGCTTTATTTCGAAAATTAATTTAAATAAGTAAATATGGATTGCAACGAAAAAGATTTTTTTTAATATTATAAATAATTCCAAATTATGTCTTCTTAAATAGTTATTTTTACAGAGGACAGTCTGCATTTCGATTATCCAACAGTGATTCTCTTCAGCTGTCTTTAGAAAACTGTCTTATACAAAAAGCTCATAATAAAACACAATATGATATTTAGAAAAAAAATTAAAAATTTAAAAAAAAATGGAATCGACTTATCCGTAACAGAATATCAAAAGATATTATGACCAGCCTGGCACAAACATATTAATAAAATAATTTGTTCAATCTTATTTATTTCAGAACCGCAACACAATATTTGATATTCTTTTTGGTAATTTTAAAAAATAAAATTATTTTAGGTTTTTTTTTTGGTCAATAGAAAGGAATAATAAAACATAAGCGATATTTTGCGAATCTCACACCTCCGCTGACTTTATTTCTATTCAAGCTTTTCGATTGAATGTACGGTTTTTTTTATCAAAAGATGACGCCACACGCCATTCTCGTAGAATATTATGTGGCGGGGCGAAACAAGCTCTTCCACAGGCTGTCCACCCTTGTGGAGGGGTCAGCCGGATTGTGGAGGATGGGGATTGAAGGGCCAGGCCCGAACCCCATGATAAATATTTTCAAGGGGTGGGACCCGAGACTCGAACCCGGGTCCTCCAGAGTGGAAAGCCGAAGCGTTTCCACGTAGCCAATCCATCCAGGCCCTCCAGAATGGAAAGCCGAAGCGTTTCCACGCGGCCAATCCGGCCGAAATTAGGTTAGCATTACTAAAACCTTTTGAAAATTTACAAAATAAAATTAATATTTTAAAATCAGATATTTTTTACTTTAATATTTATCGAAGGAAAAAGAATCACTATGCTTTCATCGATGTATAACGTCACTATAACATGACAATAGATAATGGCAAAAATATGTAATCAAGTACAATATACTTTAGGTCAGCCGGATGGCCGCCGTAAAAGCTTGCTGTGCTTCCACTCTGGAGGATCCTGGTTCAATTCTCAGGTCCCACACTTCCGGACCCAACTCATATAATCTCATCTTCCATCTGACAGCTGACCCCACCAGAGTGTGGGCAGCTGTAGTGGGCAATTAAATTCCCCGCCGCTATACACCAGATAGATAGCTGCGTTTGGAAGTGTAGGATCTGGGAATTGAACGAAGATACATAGCAAAAATATATTCTTGATTATCTAAAAGTGAATTATCCATGCATGATTTGGCTTCTTTTATTTTTTTTTATTTGATTCGTGAAATTATGCATATAAAATATTTATATATAATAATTAAGATCACAGTTTTAATGAAAAATTTACAGTTTTGAAAATACTAATAACGGTATTAATTTTTTAAGTCGCGCTAATCGAGGCCTATCTGTACTGACAGAAAAATCTCGATAAATAATTATGAAGTGATTCACATGAATTAGGATTTTAATATATAAATAATGCAGCTATCGTTAACTCTATTAGGAATAACTTCATGAGAAAGAAAAAGAAGATAGTGAAGAAAAAATTAGCAAGCGCAACAGTCACAGCTCAACACTGTCTTACGTTGATACTTCGTTCATAGGTGAGTCACTGCATTAGATTTAGTTAAGTTCATTGTTCGTGGGAATGGAAAAACAAAAGGAAAGGAATATGTTCCGTTCCTTTTCTTTTCAATGTCTAGTGACTCCACGTGGCTCATAGTTGAACGGATTGAAGAAAGAATCCGCATGCTCTTTGTCGATTCTTGTTTGAGATACCAGTAGCTTTCAGGTATCGACAGAAACAGGTTTTAGCGGTTCATATGTGATAAAAATCAAGAAAAAGATAAATTATATTTGTTTAAATAAATTCGGAGAGAAAAATGTTTGGAGAATATTTTAAACTTATATAGAATATTAGGAATAGTCAGTTTTATTATAAAAAGTTGTAATATAATTTTATATTGGTTGAAATATAAGTATTTAAGAATGACATATTGAATTCGCTAATATACTGGAAATAATACAAATTAAAATTCTATTAAAAATGAAATTCTATCCTTCAGAATTAATCGATCCTATATGATTTAAGAATGCGGCGTCGATATGTCCTTTAATGGAAGAACATCACTGAATTTCATGAAAATCTACTGATTAGTTCAAAAGTTATTAGTAAGGATACAGAAATATTCAGACATATGAGCTTCCATTTCCTTCGGAAAGTAGGCTAAAAATAATATTTTTCGGAATTACAAAGAAATATACTGTAACAATATCAATATAGGCTATAATACTATCTTGAGTTTGAATATTAATATTTGATCTTGGATAATTCAATATTTTATCTCTTATTCTATATTTACTTAGTAAAGAAAATTTTACCAATTAACCAATAATAAAAGTAATAATTCAAACTAAATTTTATATTTACCTGTGTCTTGAACATACTTCGTAAATCATTCTGAAATTTTAATGAGTGATTATCTTCTTGGTTGAAATATCTTTATTGATTAAAGATGAAAATGATGAACTATACAGAAGATGATAAGGATTAGGAAAGCGGCTTCTTGATTCTGCAATCCGATGGTTAAATAATGAATTCTCTTCGTTATCCCTTCTATTTCTAATTTGATTTTTATGGATAATATAATGAAAATTATGAATTTTATCATTATCCTGTGTCAGCATTCTTTCTTCAATTAAACTTCGTTGTACATTTTTGAAGGTTTTCAAAGCAAATAAATTTTTTTTACTCTTTAATAGATTATTTTCATTTGCTTCAACCGTTAGACAAAAAATAACATCCATCCATAATATAAGTTTATTCATCTGCATCAAAAAAGTATAAGTAAATACAATATATTTTATTTGTTAAGAATTACTTTAGAATATTGATTATAAGTTTGTAGAAATATTTGCTAATGAAGATTTCCTTTCATTTATTTAATGGATCTACAACAGAAATACAAACACACATAAAATTTTGAATTTAAAAGAAAGATATTCAGACAAAAATGGAAAGAAAAAAATTGATAAATTCTTTGAATGCAAAAGTGCTAAAACGTTAACAGACTCTATCATAAAAGATTATTCTTAGACGTTAATTAAACTTTATTAATTACAATATTGTATAATAATACAGTAATCTCATGTTTTGAAATGTATATGATATAAATACTATACAGGTAATTAAATATTAAATGTATCATTTTTTTTTTATTTAAATAAAAGAAGTGAAAGGAAATTCCAAACAATATAAAGATCTTAATCGTTGAAATTTTTTGATTAATTCTCTTAAAATATAATAATCAATAATTAAAAAATATGCTTCTTTTAATCATTATGTAATTGTACAAAAAACCATACAAGAATATTTAATATTTGATTAGAAAACTTGCTATAAAGTAGCTGAAGGACATAGACTATTCATACTAATTTATAAATGATAAAATAAACTGATATTATAAAATTTTCCTTATTCTTCATTTAAATTTGATACAGATTTCTGTACTGTTTAATATTTTATAAATAAATATTATAATAAAAAACTCACCGTTTTAATGTTTCCAGCTTTGTTGTTTTAATTTGAATATATAATATAATACAGTATATGTATGAACGAAATTTTTGACATCATAAATGAGGCATCTGACATTGAATTTCCATTGGTAGGAAATTCGTTATCTTATAATTAATCTAAACTTAAAAATAAGGTCAAATCAATTTTATCCATAGCTTTTTATTCTTAAAGGTCTAATATATATCTAGTCCAAATTTTCTTAAAACACAGAAAAATTGTTTAATAAAGTTTACATTTTTAAATTGTGAAAAAAAAAATTGCAAAATGATGATAAAAATTTACTATAAATTGTAATTATTATTATTATTATTATTATCAGGCACGAGAATCGTGTATTAAGACAATGCTCTATTTAATAAAAATTATGAAAATAAAATCTGTATATTCAATATATTGTAGTTATTATTATTTTTTATCACGATTGAAAATTATACAGGATAGAGGTTGAAAGAATTTAATGCAGGAACCAAGGTCAAGTGTAATTTATACAGTATTAATTTATGCACAAAAAAATGGAATTATCATATAATATTAGATTCGTATATGTTGTGATATCAGATACAAAGCGTGTATTTCTTGTAAATGTAACATAATTACAAGAAATATGTGTTTAATATCTGATTTATTATGATTAGATTTTATTTTTATTATAATATTTAAAATTATTGTTTTATCATGCTGAATATAGTATATTGTATGTGCATTTTCGTGTAAATCGAATATTGTAGAATATTTTTATGTTTAAATAAATTTGTACTGTGAATAATAGTAGTGACAGTTAGAATTATTGTTATTGAAATTATCTTTTCTATATTTCACTAATTTATTGATTTTATATAAGTCTGTATAAGTTACAATTTCTAAATTGTGTACACTACTAAGAGCTAGTTATTTGTATAAGAGGAAAAAAAATCATTACTAATGCCAATTTATGTTATTTTTTTTAATTCAATGCCAACTAGTTTAATATATAATTTATTTGAGATTAGTTGTTTTATTTTTATTATTATACATTAATAATTTCAGTAATTACGACTTGTCATCAAATAGCTCCAATTCCTCAATTAAAGAAAACAATAATTAAAAAAATATACACCATATTAGTAGATTAATGAGTGATTCTATAATTATTTTTTAACCAATAAATATTATCTTTATAATTTTTTTAGTCTGGAGTAGTGATGAAAATCGTGCCAATTTTGAAGCAGAAAATTTTATAGTGACTTTTTATGCCATTTGATTTTGTTCTTATTTATTTTTAAAATTCAGTATTTTTAAATTCATATATATGCCTCAGGTAATATAAATACGCGTAAAAATTATACCTACAAATGCGAATATCTGTTTTTTTACTTTGATAATTAGTTTATTATCTACACCATACATATATATCACGGTACGCCATATAGGCTATATATGCAGTAAGACTCCGTTTAATGCGGAGGATACGTTCCAAAAAACCAAGCGCTAAACGAAACAGTGTTAAACGAGGTCATCTTAACAAGTAAATAATGGGAATAAGTGAATAAAAAAATTTACCTTTATTCATTTTGTAACATGTATTATTACTATTATATTATATTAATCATAAACATTTTTTATTGCTAATATCGATTTGTATTCATAAATCATTCATGGAATATTACATTAATTATAGACATTTTTTTATTGCTAATATCGATTTGTATTCACAAATATTCATAATAAAAAATATTCAAGTAAATAATTTGTTTGTGATAAGGAAGTTCTTCCTCATTTGATACTTTTTGTATTTTCGTTAAGAATCATTTAACGAAAAATCGTTTGCCTTTTCCTCTTTCGTTCAGCAAACAACTGTCGACAACAAGACATCGACCTTTGAACTTCTATAAAAATTTGGATCATTTTGTGTAAACTGATCCATAATTTCCATAATAGTGGCTAAACTTTAACTGTAAAATAATGTTGATAAACAATCATAAATAGGAACTGTGACCGCAGCAGACTTTCGTATGTAGCCTACTGCACTGAACCGATATCAAATGCTTTGCGAGATAGCATAGGAATATCAAAGCAACAAATTAGTGCGATTTTGGATTTATGTGAATATAATGATTTGAAAACCGCGTTATATTGAAACAGCGTTAAGCGGGGTCTTACTGTATATCTTACGCGATTTTGATATGCGAAAGAATTTGAATTTGCCATAATTACTCTAAAGTTTATATAAAATTGATTTTTGAAATCGATATTTCTTTGTTTAGAAAGAATGGAATAATCAGATATTCTTTTCAGAAGGATCTTTAATTTTATTGATCATAAAAGGACAAAGGATCTGATGTGAAAGTCATTGACTGGATCAATATAAAAGTAAGCATGAATATTGAATTAAATATAATTTTTTTAATAATTATTTTTTTAAGTAATAAATCTAATTTTTTAATAAATAATGACAGATATTCATTCCGATTACAGATAGGCCTCGATTAGCGCGACTTCGAATAGCGCGAATTCGATTAGCGCGACTTAAAAAATTGATACCGTTATTCGGTTAGCGCGAGAAAAGATTCGATTAGCGCGAGTTGTAAACACAGATCAGTCTTACTAACAAAGCTCCTTTTATGATGTCAAT
>AYEL01086435.1:0-35722 GCA_000484575.1 Olivierus martensii
CTCACAAAGCAAGAACCAATTACCATATTTTCCATAGAGTTAATACTTTGATTAACGCGAATTCGATTAGCGCGAGAAATTCGTGGAACCAATTATTCGCGCTAATCGAGGTCTACCTGTACTTTAAAAACTAAATGATTCAAAAAGCTATATTGAAGTTTTGCCCGTTAGTATAGCATTTGGAATCATTTTAATCATTATCATATATATAGTCGAATAAAAGGTAAAGATAAGGTAAATTTATATATATTTTGTCATTTATAAAACTTTTTTATTCACATTTTCTATTATTTATAGTTAAATCTTTCCGTGTAAAGTGGAAAACATAATGGAAGCATTGAAAGTAATTTGCAACATGCACAATCCAATTACGAGAACATAATTGATACTAATAGATAAATTCCTATATTTATTTTCAGTTATTTTTTATATCAATTATTACACAAAAAATGTACAATAAATTCCTATATAATCGCGCTCTCCTATAATACGACGGAAAAATTGCGACTAATACTCATACAACGCTATAAACAGTCTCGTGTAACGTGTAGAATAATTTTTTTTAATATTACTTACCATTACTATAATATCCATTGATTATAATAAAAACCAAACGATGTTTATTTCGTTTCCATGACAACTTTAACAACTTTTCTATCAGATTATACAAATCCGCATTTTCGGACTCCGTGTAAACGAGATCTACTTGTATATAATATTTTTTAAATTTTGTTACCTATATTGTGTTTTGTTTTTTCTTTTATTAAAAAAAGCCTCTTTTAAAACACGCAAATTAACACTGTGCACACAATAATATCATATGTGAAACTAACGCACATCTCATTAACAGTATTTGACAAGGACGGTATGGGCGCGGTTTTAAATTCAACATACTCTTCATCAGTAATGTAAACTATATTCGTTAAACTGTTTATAAATTCACCAGAGACGTCACTGATGTATTTATTCAATACTCAGATTATACAAATCCGCATTTTCGGACTCCGTGTAAACGAGATCTACTTGTATATAATATTTTTAAAATTTTGTTACCTATATTGTGTTTTGTTTTTTCTTTTATTAAAAAAAGCCTCTTTTAAAACACGCAAATTAACACTGTGCACACAATAATATCATATGTGAAACTAACGCACATCTCATTAACAGTATTTGACAAGGACGGTATGGGCGCGTTTTTAAATTCAACATACTCTTCATCAGTAATGTAAACCATATTCGTTAAACTGTTTATAAATTCACCAGAGACGTCACTGATGTATTTATTCAATACTAACTCATCACATCAACCATAATATTTGTTCTGTTGATGTTGGTGGACACAGACTTTGACGTCATTTGTTAAAATGGCTGCTTCCATGCGAAAAATAAATGTAAAGATTGGAGAATTAATTTATGCTCTGTCTGGTGATAGTTCTACAACAGATATTTTTTTGCATTTGAAAATATAATTTCCTATGTTGTATTAAAAAATTGGCTAGCAGCTAAAGATAAAATAACAGCCAAATATCAGCCATCTTGATGTGCAAGTGTTGAATTTAAAAACAGATGCTTTAGCACCCACAGTTGGATTGTTATGACGTCATTTTAGATGTACATCAGTGGTAGAGAGTGTTGAATTTAAAAACACAACCTATGCGAAAATCGTCTGATAATACATGCCTCATATAACACGGAACGTATCCCCCACGTTTTACGAGAATCCGCTGTAGTTTCTTTTTTTAACCAAGAAATATTAAAAAGAATAATCTTCAAATTATTAATTATTGAAGTGCTGACTATGACAGCTAAAATAAAAATTTTTGCATACAGCACAGTATTTAAATTAATCGAATCAATTATGACTTTTCGGTCTATTCAGCAGCCGCTTTATGTACAGTACTAATGTAGCTTTGGTTAATAATAAATTTAAATCTGCAATAAGATTTTTTTGTAAAATTCTTACTCCCCATACAAACGAACATTTTCAAAATATCTATCAATAAATGATAATAGAAATCGATTGAAATTAATTTGATTGCAATTGGATGGGAATTTGATTCTCTATAAAATTATTTAAATCTTTATCAATTAATCTAAAATTGAGCGATCAATTTTTCATTCATTCACATGAATTACTAATTCATGTAATTAAAAATGAATTTAGACTGAACTCACACGAACCACAACACGACCACAAAACGGTAGTTACTGTGTGGTTGGGTTGTGACAGAAATCAACCACTCACGAACCACTTATATGCGCAATCCGTTACCGATTGCTGATTGACAGGAAGCGCTGTAGGCGGCTAGTGGTCGTTATGTCGCACTGTGGGAGTTGCGCTTGACCAACCTGAGCGAGTCCGCTGTATTCGTATTTCGTTCGCTTCGTGGACCAGGAGGTGGCAGGCGAGTCCGCACTCCAGTGGCAGGCTATGATTAAGCCGAGATTATTCTCGCAGACGTTAACTAGTAGTATCCTAGTAGGTGGAGCAGGGTGCGGCCTTTTGGCCTGACTCAGAATATAAGATGAGCCACTGACGACACAATTTTGTGGATGATATCGACCACAAGTTGCGACAATGGTTGAAACCGACTTCAGTTAGTGGTCCGTCCGAGTAAGGCTGGATTCACACTGGCCTTGCGACTGCAATCTCGACCACAACCGCGACCGTTGCTATAGAAACAATCCCATCAGGCCTCGCTTCCCGACTCTTTATTGCGACCACGACGATATTCAACTTGCTGAATATTGTCGTGGTCGCAGTGGCTACGTCATTACAGTAGCCAATAGAAAGGAGGCATTTGGCCATCTGTTAAGAGCTGTATGCTTCATCAGCTCTTATTGGCTGTTGTTTACGCAGTTGCTATTGATTGATTCGAAAAATCGTGAAGCCGGTCGTGATCAATGTGCATGTTCTGTTGCAAGCTGTCAATCGTGGCCATAGTCGTAAACGTGATCTCAGACCAGTGTGAATCCAGCCTTAGATTATGCATTTCTATATTAATATAATTATAATTCAAGACCGTCCACAAGCAACCACCGCTTTGTGGTTATGGCGTGGTTCTGTTGTGTTCGTGTGAGTTCAGCCTTAATTGTTTTAATCGAACAGCAAAATATTGTATTTGGTTCAATATTAAATTTGTTTTCATTAGATCTTTGATTTATAAATTTGTTTCATCGGGACTGTCGACTAAATATTTATATTAGCTATATATTCGCATAAAAATAGAGATTATCATGTTTTCAAATGTTATTCGAATCAATTTTATTTAATTTACTAATATTTTATCTATTATACACTTTTAAATGGGTAACATTCAACAATATGAGAGAAAACAATTCAGATTTTTGATGCGAAATTTAATACAGTATACATATTTTTTCTTTTTATAGACATGGCCATATTATGGCCTTCAGATCGTATAAAACCCATGAGAGATTTTCATCTGGCCCATATTACATCAGATTTTTGCAATATATTTGGCTACTGAAAAGTAGTGTAAAAGCAATTGTGTTTATTATATTAATAAATAATTTTGTTCATAAATGAACTAAATCTGTTTTTAAATTAATTAAAAATTTATTACTAATAATATTTAATACAGTTTTATTCAATATTAATTTAATGCGGCCGGATGGCCGAGTGGTAACGCGTTGGCGTACCACGCTGGAGGACCCGGGTTCGCGTCCCGGGTCTGGTAGTAGAAACCAAAACAAATTTTAAATTTGAATTTGATCCTTTAAAAAGTTTGGACTTGTTTGGTATATAATAAGACAAAGTGATTTTATTTAAATAATAAAATTTAATGTTATAAATTTTCTGAGAGATTGTAAGATATTTCATATTATTGCTGAAAGAATTATAGTCTTATTAACAATTAACTTCAAAATGCCAAATTAAACAGCGAATATTATCTTGATATTTTAATAAATACCCATTTATTTATGGGAAAGATCAATAAAATTAATTTTTTCCATAAATAAATGGGAAAAATCAATTTTAAAATAGTTATAATAAAGAAAGGAAATTCTAAAAAATTCAATAAATTGATTTTTTTTAGAATTTCCTTTCATTTTTATAACTACCATATTTAAAAAATAATTACATACTGTATATTGTATATTAAATATATAGTTAGTGTATTAAATATATGCACTTACACTATTTTTATATACAATATTATATATACTACATACAGAGTAAAGAAAAACTTCGTCGTAAAATTTTGTGTACTGATAGAGGATCTCGAAACAAGTCGAAAAATGTCTAATGAACATATGGTCTAAATGGCACCATTTTTGAGTTATAACCCTTTAAAGCTAGCCAATCACCATCGAGTACACAAGCATCGCGATGCGTCACATTGCGTCGCTCTCCTACTTACTATTGTCCGTCTACGAAAGCCGCGCCTAGCTAAGGTGGATGAGTCCAAACGCGAAAGGGAGAGTATTTTATTAGATAAAAATTATTGAATTAATATTATATTAAGTTCTGTTAAATATACTATTTCCAACATCGAAACTAATCATTTAGCATTCCAAATTACAATAGACTTCCATTCAACTTCAGTTATCTTGCGTTTGAAAACATCTTACAATAAGCTTCCATTCAACTTCAGTTATCTTGCGTTTGAAAACATCCATGTGAGATTGTCATCCCTATTTTGTCACTGGGCTCATTCAGTTAGCGCACGTGTACTTGCGTCGATGGTCGCGGCTAAGCTAGACGGACAGTATCGGGTAATAAGAAGGCGAGCGATGCGTCTTGGCAACGCGATGCGTCGTGACGCTTTGTGTACTCGATGGTGATTGGATAGCTTTAAAGGGTTATAACTTAAAAACAGTGTTATTTAGACTAAATGTTTATTAGACATTTTCGACTTGTTTCGAGGTCCTCTATCAGTACACAATTTTACGACAAAGTTTTTCTTCATCCTGTATAGATTAATGATTACATTCTATTAAAAACCGATATTCAAAATACACTGCAACTGTATATTGTAAAGTACAACCTAACGACAACATCGGAAAGAAGTATTGAATCTATGGAGAGTGTAGTAATCCTATGGTAATAAGATTACTATAGAATCCCATAGACTTAATGCTGCCTTCCAATGCTGTCGTCAACTTATAGTTCACTAAGGCTGGATTCACACTGGCCTTGCGACTGCGACTTGCGACTGCTTACCGACTCTTTACTGCGGCCACGACAATATTCAACTTGCTGAATATTGTCGTGGTCGCAGTGGCTAGGTCATTACGATAGCCAATAGTGCTTCCCGACTCTTTACTGCGGTCATCGTAATGACCTAGCCACTGCGACCACGACAATATTCAGCAAGTTGAATATTGTCGTGTTTGTTTTTTTATTATTTTACGTCCCCTTTCCAATCAGGGAGATTACTAAGGGGACGGGGCCAGTTCCAACCACGGGCTGCACCCACACCCGTGGAGGGGGGCCGGATGCGAAAAATCGTGAAGTCGGTCGTGATCAATGTCCATGTTCTATCGCAAGTTGTCAGTCGTGGTCTTAGTTGTAGACGTGGTCTCAGACCAGTGTGAATACAGCCTTAGGCCGGCCGCAAACTTGTCGATATTGCAGCAATCCGGTTGCATTCGACATCCTACCAAAATCGTATGTACAACCTGTCATTGCATACTCATCGCAGCGACATCGTTACCTCCAACCAAAAACAGGCGGAGCGAGCAACTTTCCTAACATCAAACATGTTAGATATTGTGCAATGGGACATGTGCAGTGAAAACTTTAAAATTGAGCATGCGTATTTGGATATTGTTGTTAGTTTGTTAGATGATCTACATTTATTAAATAAATTTGAGATTTTAAACCAAATTTTTTTCATTTTTACATTTAATGGTGTAATTTGAATACAGAATTTAAATAATACAATAATAAAATTCATATAAGAAGAAAAAATCACATTATCTAAAGGCATTGTTTTAATTGCTAACAAATATTTGGTTAGAGAATAAAACAGTTATTCATTCTACTAGAATTGAGAAATTCAATCACTATTGAGATTAAGAAGAAAAATTTGTTTGATAGGTAAACAAATGCTCGAGAAATATTGATTGGCTGTGAGTCGATTTAACAACTTTCTGAAAGATCGCATCCAGCGACGTCTTATGAAATGGTCACGTGACTAGAGAAATCGTATCTGACGTCAGATCGCAGTCGATGCCATCGACAAGTTTGCGGCCGGCCTAACATTGACTCTTTTATTGTGACGCCATCTGTTATCAAATTTTATTAAATTCATGCAGACAATTTAGAACATATCAAAATATAAGCTTAGAATTTAAGATAATTATAAAATTATCAGATGTATAATAAATCATAATTAAAAATTGAATGTTTTTTATTATTAATCATTAAATAAAGTTCAAGTCGATTTTTCTTGATAATTCATAAATATTGTACAGAAAAAATTCTTCAATGGATAATTTTTTTCTTTCTTTTAATTAAAGAAAATTTTCATTAATATCAAACTGTTCGTTTAATTAAATATTCTCATGATTCAATATTAAAGATATGTGAATTTTAAATTCATTTATTTGCATTAAATTTATGTTTAGATATGTGAGAATTTTTTTATCACATATTTAAAATTAAAACAGATAGTTTTGTACTCGCAAAAAGTTTTATTAACTTTCATAGTATGGTAAAAAAAACTTTTAACACAATTTTAATTTTAATACATTAAATTAACACTCACACGACACATCTAACTTTGCACAAAACAGGAAAAAAAAAATGAAAACATCGAATTAATCGCATGACTATTTACAAAGTGCTTACTGGACATCAATACATAATCGAATATCCAGTTTGATAATCATTGGTTTTGGTGAACGATATGACACTTGTGCGATCAGAAGGAGCATAATTCATATCAGCAGGAAGTTGAACATTCTGCTCTTCTGTATTTTCTCTCGCCATTATTTGCTGTTTTGGATTTATTTCGTCACCTTTATATTTTTTTGTCGAAACTAATACTAATAAAAGACCTTCTGTATCTTTTCCGTCTTTCTGTCCACCTCGATTTTCGTCTTCTTGTTTTTGAATGATATCGTGTTGCTGAGTAGGTGATCTAGTTGTTTCTAACTGTGGTTGATTGTAATTACTTTCTCCGTTCTGAATTTGGTTAAAATTTGGCTGAATTTGGGATAAAGGAATCGAAATAGGTTCTATTCTAACCTGAGATTTATCTAGACTAGGATATGGCTGATTATTTGGCTGTATGTATTCTTGATTTTGAAAAATCTGCCCCTGATTAGGAGGAGGAACTATTTGAGCATTGAATTCCTCTTGAGGAGGTTGACTATCGGGAATATTAGGATTATAATTTTCTTGTTGAAATTTATCGTAATTAAGTTGGCCTTGGTTAAAATTTTGAACTTGATTTACCACCATAGGTGAGATGGATGTGGGTTGTTCGAATCTAACTTGAGAATTCTCACCTCTAGGATACTGCTGATTAATTATTTGCTTGAATTCTGTAGTTTGAAAATTTTCCATTTGGCTAGGTTCTGTAGAATGATCGTATCTTTGGTCATTATCGTTGTAATTATTTTGTTGAGATTGCTCGATTGGATTCTGCTGTGATTGTTCAATAGGAGGATTCTGATTAAAATTGTTTTGATTTTGATGATATTCGAATTGAGCTTGCTTTTCTTCAGAGATCGAAAGTGGCTTTTTATATTCGGAATTTTGGAAATTTTGTGACTGGAAATTACGAACTGGAAACTGATCAAAACTAGCAGCATTTCCATTATTGTTCTGCTGAGTTTCTTCAGCAGGATTCTGATTGAAATTATGATGTCCTCTCTGAGCTGGAGAAAGTTCGAATTGAGTGTTTTTCTGGCTATGAAGTGGCTGATTTATTTGTTGCCTAAGTTCCGAATTATGGTGCAGATTATGTCTAATGCTTTGTTTGTTTTGTTGTTGTTGTTGTTGTAGTTGGAAAACATTTGAACCAAACTGATTATGATATACCTGCTGAGTATTATGACTAATTTGACCATGATTAAAATTAGGCTCATTGTGACCATAAGTGCCCTCATTTGATATAGGAAAATTAATACTTATCTGAGGAGAATACTGTTTTCTCTTTTTTTCTGGCTGATTCATTTCGTTAACTGGCTGACTATTTGAATATTGCCGAATTGGAACCTTTTCCGGAATTTGTTCGTTTTCTTTTGTTATTGGTTTCCAAGCATCATACTGAATTTTAGTTGTTGTAGTTTTGCGCCTTTTATTATGTGGCAAACTAATTAAAAGCACGGGTATTTTCTTACTTTGTTGTTTGCGGACTGGCTTAATTTCTTGAGATCCATAATTAGTTATCCTTGAGCTAGAAGGTTGATTTAAATCTTTTAAAGTGGAATGAGAGTGTTGGATTGTCGGATTGTTATCTTTGTCTTCAGGAGAAACTGGCTTTTCGTTCAAATTAAAATCCCTATTAGAATTATGTGGAGATTGATTATTAGGATTAGGATTGAACGACTGCTGCATATTTTCGCGAAATTCTTCCTTATTGACAGAACTTTGATGCGATCCATCAATACCTCCAATTTTCCCAGATTCATAATTCATGGAAGGAAAAGAATGTTGTATACCATAATTACTATTCTTAACAGTAAAAGAATTACTATACTGACTTGCATGATTTGAATCTTTTTCAAGGTATGGTCCAGATCCTGGATGTTTAGTAGTTCTGAGGTGAAAATTAAATGGTTGTTGTGAATGAAAACGGTTTTCATCCAATTCTATTTCTCTGGATCCCGAATTTTGAATTTGTTGATTTCCTACAAATACCACTGTACTATGAGGAGGAATAGCACTTTTAATGTCACCCCTAGGAAAGTATTGCTGGGGTCTGTAACTCATATTTTGAGCTGGTTGCTGTAAATCAAAACATTATTTTAACTTAACAATATATCATTAAGAAAATTAATATTTATATTATTAGAAAAATTGAAATACCTGCAGATTTGGTTGAGCTTGATGAGGATTGACTATGCTAATTTTGGAAGCCATATTGTAGATTGAAGTTCTATCTGTTTCAGCAGATGTTATTTGGGATTCATAGTTATTCTGTGGTTGGTTTCCAAAGTCACTTTCCTCTTTCTTTTGGTATCTTATTTCTTTTAGTTCTAAATCTTCGTATGCTTTTTCACCAGCTACTCTTGGAACAGGAACTACAATGACAAGTCTTTCTTCCTCTTTGTTTTCCTTAGAAGATTTAGAAGAGTATACTTGTTCTTGTTTATGCACTGGAACACGAACAACCACTGCTTTTGATAAGTGTGTTTTAACAGTTGGAGGAAGTGGACGAATTTCCTTTCTTTCGAACGTTGCTTTATACGACGAAGGAATGTTTGGAGGTTTAGAATAGTGGAAAGAACCATAACCAGAAACCGCATTGACTACTATAAATATTCCAAAAATTCCTATAATCTAAAAATACATGTTTTATATTTAATGAGGAAACGATCATTAAAATCATTAGATAGAATAAAGTGCATTTTAGAAATAAAATTTAAAAAATTCAGTATAAAAAATTTTTATAGTTAAAATTAATTTACTGTTCAATAAAATATAATTTTATCAAAATAAATAATGCGAATATTTAATAAATCCGTTAATATAGATTTTAAACCTTTCATAGATAAATGACTCACCTTCATTATCAATAGCTTCAACTGTATCACTCCAAGGATTAATAATGAATAGTTTCATAGAGAAATTTGTCTCCTTATATATACTTTCAGAAGTTGAACTATAGGCTAATCGAGAGGAGGTCAGTAGAAGAAAGAGGTTAGGATGTATATAATCCAAGGACAGAATGTGGGTCAACTTCTAATGTTTTCCTCCAGTATTCAGCATTCCGGATCAGCTTCGGTATCTTTTCTATTTCTTTTGATAATTTTCATAATCATATCAGAAGAGACAGAATTCACTTTTGTAATAACGAAATCTATTTAAATACCTTTTCTATTACTAAAAGAAATATTTGGAATATAAGCAGTTTATTTAAAAATTAATTTTCAGAATTTTTATTTAGTAAATATTACATTTGTAATGGATAATTAACTTTAATACATAGTTTTCATTAAATTTATGGTTAAATCAGGGCCAAAACTGGCAAGAAAAATTCGATAAACTTTGTAGTATTTTGGCTTTGAAAGTAAGCCCTGAAGCTGTTAAAGTTTGGAGAACTTCGTTTTGCACGAATCTCATCATATTTACACTGTTTATTCTATAAAATATTACAAAATTTCTTAGACAGTAAAAAAACAGTATAAGTAAAAAGACAGTATAAAATAAGATTTTTATACTGTCTTTTTACTTTTGTATGATTGAATTTATAATATCTATCATCACTTTAATAAGTAAAAAGCGATTCCATGGTATAGCAGCTCAAAAAATCTAGAAATAAACTTTAATCTGATTTCAAAATCGTTAAATAAATATACGCAAGAGTTATAAAAATATGTATTTCTTGACTATATATGAATGTTGCTTACGACAATGAAGAGTCATTTCTTGCGATTTAACACAACTTAAACGTTGATGTCAAACATATACACTTGTTTGTTTGACATCAACACTTGTAAAACAAACAAGTGTTTATGTTTAATACTTGTTTGTTTAACAATTTAAGATTCAAAAGTATCAGATACATCAAAAAAGGCTTCTTCTGTGCAGAAATGAGTTAAGAAACATTGCCGAGGTTTTTGAAACAGTACTACTGATTAAATTTGCATTTCTTTTTCTCATAATTTCACTTCAATTTAAACTTACTCTTTAATTTCATTTTTCAGAAATGAGTTAAGAAACATTCCCGAGGTTTTTGAAACAGTACTACTGATTAAATTTGCATGAAACGCATATTTTGCATTTCTTTTTCTCATAATTTCACTTCAATTTAAACTTACTCTTTAATTTCATTTTAAAACCAATATCTTTTCAGTTGTTAAACATTATTTCAGTTCTAATGTTATTTTCTAACTGAATAAAAAAGAAATATAGTACTAGTGACCTAACTTTTGGAACATTTCTAGATCCACAGGCTATTCTAAAAATAGATCTACATATCTTGAAATGGTTCCTTTCATAAATATCTTATATAATTAAAAAATTCCTGAAGTGATTTTTAAAGAAATTCATTGGATAGTATTTCTGAAGTTATGTATTTACTAATCATTTCATAGTAAAATGTTAAATAGATTATCATTTAAATGAATTTAAGAATAGATATATATTTTTTACTATTATTCACAAAAATCTATAAATTTATTTCTATATAATATAAGTAGATAACTGTTAAATTATTCATATGTTTTCCACTTAAATAAGATGCAAAAATACAGAAAAAATTTATTAATGTTATGACTAATTTTTATTTAAGATGCATAATATCATTCAGGATCTTCAAATAGTTACAAAGATTACTAAATTTTCGAATTGATCCATGTCGTCATCTTTCTTTGGCTTTATATAAGAATATCAAATTAAATTGTATAGTATATAATGTATAAAAAAACTGGACGACAGCATCGGAAGTCAGTATCAAGTCTATGGGAGATTACTATAGGATTACTATACTCTTCCATAGACTCAATACTGACTTCCGATGCTGTCGTTGACAGCATCTGAAGTCAGTATTAAGTCTATGGGATCCTATAGTAATCTTATTACTATAGGATTACTATACTCTTCCATAGACTCAATACTGACTTCCGATGCTGTCGTCAGGTTATATAGTAATTATAGAAAGACCTACATATATTATAAATATAATTTTAGAAAGAACATAAAAAAATTAGCTGATTTTTTAAATAAAGAGTTGGATGAAAGATTTAAATAAAAATTCTTTACTTATATTTACTTTACTAAATCACATTGTAATATGATAAGGAAGGAAAAGAAAATTATTCTAGTTTCATTAGTAGAACAACGAGATCATCTCAAAACAAAAGATGTATAACCTATTGTACTCTATATTTTATTCCAGTCGATTGGATAATCGGGCAATTTACTTCTCACTTTTTACACAATTACATGTATTTTATAAAAATGGTTACTCATTAAAGATGCATCACGATTCAGTGAATGTCAGGGTCAAAGAAATGTAGTTTGGTCAGTCAGTATCATTTCTATCATCACCCTACCCAGTTTATCTGACCTTGACATTATATGCCAGGTTAAAAAACTTTATATGTTTCCTTTAAAGATATAGAACAAACAATTCTCGATGTAACGATAAGTACAGATTTTATACTTAAATTAATATAAATTTAATTATGAAAATATTTAATTACGATCAGAAGTGAAAAATTGAATAGATTAATAATATTAACGTACCTGACTACAGCATCGGAAGTCAGTATTGAGATTACTATAGGATAAGATGAGATTACTATAGGATCCCATAGACTTAATATTGACTTCCGATGCTGTCGTCAAGTTTCTATTAATTACAAAATAATTATTTGATTTAAATATATTTTTATAATTTAGTAAATAAATTTTAGTCTTGATTAATACATGTATGTGATGACCTATATCGTAATCAGTCTTTAATGCTTTAATTCGTGATGTTTTTAACTTTTTTACACGAAAATTTGAAACTAAAACTGAATAACGTTTACTGCTGAATTGTTGTTGTCGTGAAGAACCCGGAAATAATATAAAACAGTACAGTATATCACTGTATATTCCTCTAAAAGGAGTCACAAATTCAGTTTAAGATTTTTGTAGCTATTTTGAATTCGTGATACAAAAGTTAGTTATGAGTACATTATGTGGAAAATAGAAGAAACGATTACAGTATTTAATTCTTAAATCAGTAAAAAAACATCTCGTAGTTTTCAATACAGCAGCCTAAATTTAGCATTACTAACAATAAGATTATTGCCTACGTGCAATAAAAATATTTGTTTTTTTTTTTGGGCAGGTGATTATTTTATACTTATTCTTTAACTCGTGAAGTAAAGGTTAAGAGAAATATTAGTTATGTATTCTATGGAGACATTAGCAGGATAAAAGAAAACACCTGACCGTGAAAACACCTTTAGGAAAAACTTTTAAGCAGCACGCAAATGTGTTACATTAGAAATGAAGGAAATGATATTTAGACCATATTAAAATCTCTGTCGGAAAAATATTGCACTGAATTTTAATTGCACATTAATTAGTGCTGACTTACCTTTTTTTTTATATTTAATTAAACAAAATGATTCTGTAACATAAGTGATATCGAAATTGATTTTGCATTTTAATATATACAAAAGCTAATATATTTATTGTACTACACTATTAAACAATTTCTGTTTATTAAGACACACATAGTAATCCGATCTATCAAATGTTATAAATGAATAACAATATAACAAAATAAATGAATAACTGTATATCATTATTCTGTACTACATTTGGAAATATAATATCGATTTATAATAAAAATGGAAAGTTTTATAATTTTAAAGGTTATGAATATTTTCAGATGTTAAGTATTCATCTGAAAACAGCTAAAGATGGAAAATAGGTGAAAATTTTTCCGTTTGCTTAAATAAATACTGTATATACTCGTGTATAAGCCGAGGTTTTTTTTTTTTTTCTCAAAAACATTTCTGAAGTGGGGGGTCGGCTTATACATGGATCGGCTTATATTCGAGTATGTACGGTATTTTTTTTTTGTTGTAGAATATTTGAATAATAAAAAAAGGCAAATAGCTTAGAATTTTGATTAAAAGTCTATTTTTTTAAAGTAAGAATTAAACAAGGATTAAAAATAGACAATATAATCCAGTACGCCCTTCCACTTAGTATCCTTACTGGTGAGAAGAGGTAATACAGGAAATAAATTCTATACGCCCTGCATAACATTTGAATGTAAACTGTTAAGATCAAAATACACAAAACTTAATTCCAAAAGTGCAGTAATTGAAAATTTGATTATTAAAAATCTTATAATAAATATATAAAATTATCTTTATAAGTTTAATTAATTACAAATATATTATAATTTCGATAATAATATTTTCAAATAAATTACAAAGCTTAAAAATCATTTCTGAATTACAAAAAAATAAAACAAAAAAAAAATCTATTAGAATGTTATTTACAATAATGATGAATAACAATTTTCTATAATGAAATATTTTATTTATTTTAATATATTTTACCACTAATAAGCAATCATATATAGAAGGGGTGGCCATGTCACTACGAGCCATATAGGAGAATCTGAAAAGAGCCGCATTTTCTTTCTGAATCAATGAGAATAGCATCAGTTTTGGGTAATCTTAATAATGATTTCAAAAATAGTTTTTTTTTTTTCCAGATGTATTTATTTTGTATAGATGCATACTACTTTTTACAAGATAAAAAAATTATATATCCGTAATTTGTTTAACTTAAATAAGTATTTGCTTCATATTTATTATTGAATTTCATGGTATGGAGCCACATTGAAGGTAACAAAGAGCCGCAGTTTGGCCACCCCTGATATATAGTTATTAAGCAAAAGTGAAATTATACGATTAATATATAAATCTTATGAAATGAAATTCATTAATAGTTATAATATTATAAGCTAATAATATAGAATGTTATAACGATCGATATATAATTTATTTCCGCTTTTGAAACTTAAAATCTAATTGCAATAGATTCCCATACAACGCGGGGTTACGCGTTATACGAGACATGCGTTATCACACGATTTTTATGCAAATTTAAACTTGTCTCCGAGTTCCAACACTGATCATATATTGCTAATGAGATGTGCGTTAGTTTCGAATATGAGTTTATAGTGTGCAGAGTGTTAATTAACTTGTTTTAAAGAAAATTCCTTTTAATAAAGGAAAAAAAAAACAGAATACAGGTAACTAAATTTTAAACAATATTATATACAAGTAGACTGCATAAAACGGAATCCGAAAAGGCGGATTCGTATAACCCGACGAAAAGATTGCTAAAATTGTCATGGAAACAAAATAAAACATCGTTTGGTTTTTATTACAATCAACGGATATTGTAAGTAACGGATAAGTAACGCTAAAAAAATTATGTTACGCGTTATACGGGACTGTTTATAGCGTTATATGAATTCTAGTCGCAATTTTTTCGTCGCGTTATACGGTAGTTTATTGTATTATTACATTGTATTATAAAATTCTTAAAGACAAGTTTTTAAAATATTACAGTATTTTTACTTAGTTATAGTGCATGTAACATGTCATTCATCGAACTATAGGAACATTATTAAAAAATTGACAAAATATAATTTTGTCAATTTTTTAATAATGTTCCTATAGTTCGATGAATGACATGTTATAATAATAGTTATAATAATAATAATGTTATAATAATAGTTCGATGAATGACATGTTATAATTTAATTTTAAAATTATTTAAAACTTATATTCCATTAAAATTCTCCACTTTTTTATTTGATTATAATGATATTATAATATTATTATAAAATTATAAATAGTAGTGAAAGAAATTTAAGAAAGGACTTGTACATCAATTATTATAATTAAACATATTCCATAAATGCCATATTTTTAATTCTTTTGTAACATGCGGTTTCATTTAGTTTGATAGAAACTATATTGAAATTATCGAATTTTTCTGTATTTAAAGAACGCATTCAAAATTTATATATTTGAAAGAGTTAATGATGATAATCAGAATTAATTAGTAAGTTATTTTCATCTATATTTATACAGTTTGACCCCATTAACACGTGGTAGTCAGGGTCCATGGTTACTAAACCGCGGGTTTCGGTTTATTGTATTAATATAAACTGAGCGATAATATAAGTTCCAACATTGATACGAATTTTCTATGTGATTTCAGTTTGTCACAAAAGAAAAATAAAATAATATCTTGACTTCGAAAACTTGTTTTATTAAAATACATAAAATTTTACTTAATGATGAAGTTGTCTACGAGCAATTGCTTATCAAGGTAGCCGTGGTAAAATCGCGTGTTAAGCAGACTCGCGTGTTACTGAACCGCGTGTTAACGGGGTCCGATTGTATTTCAATTACATTTCGTTCAATTTTTTATATTATCACGTTTATCATGAGATATTCTTGTATCCAAAGTTGGCTTCTATCCGTTTACAAACAATAATCTCAAGCCTTTTTTTTTGTTCAGTTTTAGTTTGAATATAACATTCTCTCAAAAGCTCTTCTAGCTGATATCAGCTAGAAGTAGCCTTTGCGTATACATTTACGAAATAGGAATACCTACAGATTTCCATACTGAAATACTCTAGATAAAACAGAAATATTCAACATTTTGACTGAGGTATAATGATTATGTTTTAACTATACTATACATTTGTTTAAAAGTTATTTAATAATTTTTGAAAAATTTTTCAAATTTAAATTTATACAATTTGAAAGTTTGTATCTTGGAAAGGATAGCAAGTGATTAATTGATGATTATGTACATCTATACACAATTAGAACGTACAGAACTATGAAGTCATTAAGCTTAATTAATGAAGCAATTAAAAAAAAAGTTTCATTAAATGTACTCGCATGCAGTAATTTAGCCTATGTGATTAAGAAGCATAATTTTACTATCTAAAAATAATTTACTTTTAATTATTTTTAAACAAGTAATTTATATTAAAATTACACTCATATATTTAACGTTGTTAAATATGGAGTGTAATTTCAAAAACAATTAAGAAATTTTAAAATCTCTCAAATGCTTTTATAATTTTTTTTTTTAATTTTTACCGAATTGATGTCAGACGTTTTCTATCAAATATTTAAATCTTCAATTCTCGTAAAAAAAATTTAATCTATTAAAAAAGATGGAGTTCATGCTTATACTGTGCAGGATAACCATTTTCTGATGAATCTGTTGAATTGATGTTAATTCATATGCATAAAATTTCACTGTAACAGTATTTAAAATGTCTTGTAAATTTTGTAAACTATAAAAATTCTCATGTAAATTATAAGTATGACTAAATATTTATCCTGAAAGTTCATTGCAAGTGTCCTCGAATCAAGTAGCGATTCATTTGAGAGGATAAATAATTCTTAACAATTATACATTGTTTTCGTAATCTTTCTAGTATGTGATATCTATTGTTTACTTAAATTTCTTCAACTTTTACAAATTTTTAAAAAATTTGTTCTACTTTTCAATGTTATATTTGAATGATTTTGTTCTAAATATACTATTATCTCAGTTTATTCTAACAGATGATCGATTTATTCGGAATAGTATATCGGTTGTCATTTATGTGTAAGTCATCATATGATCTCAAAAGGAAAAAATCATTGAGGTAAAACGTTAGAATAATCACTAAAATCAAAATTTTTAAAAATATGCTTCTAAAGTTATTTATAGTATGCACACATATTTTTATATGTTGTATATATACTGTATATATAATACCATATAACAGTATATAGTATATGTACACACACATATATTGAATATAAATCCAAAACAAACAAATGCATGATATACATCCTCATTTTGTAAAATATATTGAAATAAATTTTTGAATTTGAATGTTCACTAAATTTTAAAAGTTTATAGTTTGCTATTTTATTATAATATATTACAAAAATAATAAATTAAGAAATTATATTATTTATATTTGTTTTACCTGGAATAAGCATATGATTTTAAAATTTGATTATTTTTGATTATTTGATTAATTTTGTTCTTTAAATAATTCCAAATTTAAGCATTATTTTTAGACAATATTAAATTTTCATTTATCATTTTGAATAACTACAATGAAGTTATTTTGATATTAAGACAACTTGACTGTCTAGTATATTCAATTTAAGCTAATATATATTAAGGTTATTAAATTATCTTAAGGTTATCCATAAGTTCTTAGTATCAATAAATTATTTTATAAAGTAGGAGCAAAAAATGGCTGGTACAATAAGATCACAGTTTGTATACCAATAAAGGACTTAATAATTATGAACTTAGTTTTTTCTCGGCTTCATAAAATTATTATAATTGATTAAAATTCTTGCAAATTATTCTAAATTTAATAAAAGTAATTTCGAGAATTATATCGCTAAATATATATAGTATTATTGAAGAACGAAAGAAATTACACTCTACAAGTCTACATGATCCATCAGAGATTTTTCTTTGCTTCAAATTTTTTTACTAACTAGATTAGATTTTACATTTTGACTTATGGAAATGGTGTCTTGTCTTTTTTTAATTCTGAATGCCCTATATGAAACAGTTCACTCAGTCAATAGAAAATGCATGAATGACCTTAAACGATTGACCGCCATTTTTCAGATAGGTGTCATGATATAGATATTTATCATGTTTTCCTTTTTTAACATCTAAAAAATACAGAGGACAATTGTCAAAACATAGGTTCTCTTTTTATCAACGACATTAACAATGCTGTTGTTTGTAATCTATATTATGATAAAGAATAAAGATTCGTTTGAATGATGGTAAAGAAAACTTTTATTATTCTTTTTATAAATGCTATAAATTACGATGTTTAATTTCTTTCTAATGTAATGTAACAAACATGATTTAGAACTATTTCACTGTTTATAATTATAGTTTTTACATCTAACTTTCAAGATTTTTTTGTTTTTACATCATTATTAGTATGATTCTGCAGTTTTTAATTAATAGTTTTTATACTTATGATAGTCTTCAGAAAATAATATTTTATAAATTACTTTCTGCTGTAGTAATTTTCGAGATTTTGTGTATAATTAATATCTATAAACTTGATTTTATAAGTATTAAGAGAATATATTTTTTTAATTATTACAAAAATAATAATATAAAAAAATTGGATAATTTGATATTCTTACCTTAGAAGAATCTTCATTAACAGTAAACTTTAACAAATGAAGACAACCTAAGACACCAGCCATAAATACTATACCAACTTTCATACGAGGATTTCCTATTTTTGTTTGTTTTCCCTTTATAAATATTCAAATAATAAAAAATACAGTAATTAATTGGAAAACAAATCAAATTAAAAATTATTATACAAATACTGAAAATTTAGAGAGTTTAAATATGAATCTTTTAAATAAATAACCTATTCGACATCATAAATTTCAAACTTTTATTGAATTCTACAAAATATTTAATATATATCTTATTATTTTAATTTTTTTATTCAAAACAATTTATTAATGTCAGCTCTGACAGATATGTTAATGGCACCTGGAAAAATTTCTGGAAGAATGTATTATTGTTGCAATGATTAAAATGTTTCTTTTATTTATAAAATTTTTTTTCTTCAATTAATTTGTGTCCTCCTTTTTATTGTAAGAAAGTTGGTCACCTTATAAATAGCAAATGAAAAATTCATTAAATTGACTTTTAGCAAAATATCACTTATGATCTTAAATTTTTTTATCTATGCTCAAAGTATGTTCACAGATTTCATTTGGCCATTCTGTTTATTAATGTGCACATTTATATATATCAAATTTAAGTATATTGTTGGACTTGTGCAGAAATTTTTTGAAGAAAATAACCATATAAGTTGGAGACCTAATGTATTTATTTAAAAATTTATATTACTATTATTTTTTTTAATCAAAAATAAATACTCTATATATTTTATAAAATCATTCATTTAACTTAATAAAATGATATATTTAAAAAAAATATATGATTTTAAGGAAAAGTTCAAAAGTTCGACTCCAATTATAAACAATAGTAAATAATAAATATAAGATTGTTTTGAATAAAAAAATTAAAATAATTTATTAATGTCAGCTCTGACAGATATGTTAATGGCACCTGGAAAAATTTCTGGAAGTAGTGGATCAAGGAATCTTAATGATAATATTTCTGATTTAAGAGCACAAGTTGCTGCCAATCAAAAAGTAAGTATATAAACATTCAATATTTGCATATCTGTTATTATACAATAATAAATCAGCTATTAAAAATTTATATAATTTTAGGGGATTATGCTAGTTACAGAATTGATTAATTCATATGGTTTGGATGTTATACAAGCTTATATGAATCATATCCAAGTAAGTTAATTTGAAATTTATTAAATGAAATAAATTTTTTTTTAAAATAATGATTTTTTAGTTTTATTTACTAAATAGTTATTTTGTTAGAATTGCATTATGTAGAAAGTGAAAAAATTTTGTATTATCTGATATATCTAATTACATAAATATCTTTTTCAATGGATAATATTTTTTAAAATGAAAATTTTTGAATTTTTTGTTTTAACTCTTTCTGTATGTTATTTATATTATATTATATTTACATTCAAAATTAACTATCATGATATATCTTAACTTTTAAACCATCTGAAAGTATATTAATATTAGAAAGAACATTACCTAGATTACAAGATTAATTCTGAAATAGGAAGAACATTATTTTGTAATAACTTTTAACATTTAGATTTTAGTGCATATTTCTTTAAAGTAAAGAATATTTTATGAGTCTTAAAGTAAGACTCAAAATCAATCTGTATCTGATTGTAAGTCTCCATTAATTTTAAGCTATTTGTAATAATTTTATGAAATTCATGAGAGAAATCATTCCACTTAAAATCACTCAATATCATATTTTCAATGCAATATTTTAAATTATTCCAAAAAAACAAATATATTAGAAAAGTAGATGAACATATTCTTTTCAGAACTTGTTAGTTATATAAGTATTACTCTAAATACAGTAGCACTTTAATCTTAGTTTACAAGAATGGATTATTCATGAAAAATGCTCATAAATCATTTTTCATAAATTAGGGACTAAATTACCATTGATTTATCATTCCAGAGCCTGCTGTTTAATAACCTCTGGTTAGAAAGTGGCATAAAAATTAGAGCATTTTTTTATCCTTTTTTTCTAATAAAAGTTGATACCTGCTGCTGTTTAACATTTTCAATAAAATATTCTTTTATAAACCAAAACTTCAAGAAAAATATTCAAATAGAACCTAACATTGCCAAATTAATCCCTTGATATTTTTAATAGAAATTTTAATAATTTGAAAGAATTTAACCTAATTATGAGATGGTGTTAACATTAGATTAAATTCTTTTAAATTATTAAAATTTTCATTAAAAATATCAAGGGATTAATTTGGCAATATTAGGTTCTATTTGAATAAAATATTCTTTACGTGAAAACAATATTCATAATAATTCACTATGAATACCATCAAAATTTAATAATATAATATGCCCTTGTATCTCATCTTTTATGCCATTTTCTATCCTATTAGATACTAAATGGTAGGACATACATATGCTCATTAAAGGCAAAAGAAATTTATACAAAATATAGTGTTACTTGGATTTTTTTAATTGATAATATTTAAAGCCAAAACAGATATTTCAGTTCTTTAACAAGAGACATTCCTGTATAAAAATCCATTTTTTTTTAAAATAGAAAATTTCATTTCAAGTGACAAAACTGCTTTTTTCTGCCATTTTTAAATTGAAAATATGTAATTTAAAGATTTTCAAAAATGTTAGTTCAGTAACAATCAACAAAAATAGAGGACAGTAATAGAGTTCAAAATAACAATTTAGTCCAAACAAAAAACAAGTCCAAAAGCGGAAAGTCAAAAATAAAGTTATTGTATTACCATATTTAAAAAATAAATCTGGAAATATAAAACATTTAATCCATCTGGTAGATAAGAATAGAAGCAAATGTAAACACAAAGAGTGAGGGGAAAAAAATGCACAGTAATGGCAGAAGCAACTTGTTACCAAGATTACCATGCCATCAGATTTACTTTTTAAGCATGCTCAAATTTATGTGCACAAAGTTCACAGTGAACATTGTACAAAGTACAATATTATGATCAAGTTGTTGACATGTCATAAAATGTGGGAATTTCAATTTTATGATGATAAAAATTTTTCTGAAATTTACAATTTTTTATATTTATATATACACTGACGGAAAAAAAAATCCCAACACCAAGAAAGACTTGTGTTAGATAAACAAAATTTGGTAGGCGTGTTTATACATCTGAAAGATGACATCCATTCAAATTTCGCACTTTTCGAATAACTGTGGCGCTAGTAGCTCCATTCGGAATTTGCAAATCAGGTTTGCTTTAAATGCAAAATTATAAAAGTTTATAATATACTGTATACTAATATGATATCAATTTTTCGGAAATATAATTGAATATATTAAAAATATTTTATTAGAATTTAGCTTAATTCGTTTAGTTCTTTATTCAGAGTATTTATAATTCTATCGGTTACATTTTTAAAAATAGTAAATTCGCGTTCATTAAACTATAATTCTGATTAATTCGAAAAATATGAGCTTCCCCAGTCAAAATCATAGAATATAATAACATGTGAATGCTTTTCAAGTAGGCTAGTGGATCATAAAATAAAAACATATTTATTCGCTATTCGGTAACATATGTTAATTTAGATCAGACCTGGTCAACAAGTCGATTGCGATCGACCGATCGACCGCAGAAGTTTTCTCAGTACATCGCAGCACAGTTTGAATTTTTGCTTAATTATCGGAAAAACTGTAATACGACGTTTATATTTAGGTGAGAGATGACACCACTTCTCTAACCCGTTAGCTGAGTGCTGGTTGATCTGTTCTTTTTTCAAATGTAAGATAGCTTCCTCTCCATCATTCGATGCTACTACTCATTGTTGTAGCATCGAATAATGGAGAGGAAGCTATCTTATATTTGCAGAATAATACCATGACTTACGTAAACCTGCTTTATGTAAATTATACATAACTTCTCATCCTGACCTCTCGCCTACTTGTTTGTTTCACGATTACATAGTGCATATATATGTATGTATATATTTCATTTGTTGATTTGTTGATTAAGAGTCTTTAATTATAACTTTTATAATTTGTTGTTTTTTGGTAATAAAGAACCAGTTAAGAATCTAATGTATATGTATCTGAAATTAGATTTGGAAATCTGCAGGTATCCCTACTTACGTAATTTCCGACTTACGTTATGCTTCCCGATCCCACCTATTACGTAACTCCGGGGTATTACTGTATTTTCATTTTAATGTTTCGATATACCATTTTATTTTATTCTATTTCTTTATATTGTGATCTTTGATATTTTGTGGTCATATATATCACACTAAAGGGAACACACTATGCTGTGAAATAGAAGAAGCTCTCATGACGTAAGCGCTAAGGTTGTTTATCTTTAAGCCCTATGATGTTTCCTTAATAAGTTCGCGACTACATTTAACATGTAAAAGTTAATTGCAACAGCAGACAAGTTGACCTCTCTTGATTTAGATGATATTAAAATACAGTTATGATGAAGGGAAAAATTTAAAAAATTTTATTTGCTTTAAAATTACAGGTAAATAAACTGATATTTCTTGATATCTATCAAAAGTGTTAGATTTAATTTGCAATATTTTAAAATAATTAGCTATGTAAGTGAAAAAAATCATTAAATATTCGTTTTAAGAAAAATCTTTATTCTATATAAATAAATAATCGGTATCTATTAAAATAATCCTTAATTAATGCAATTTTACACTTAGTTATTTTTGCATTGTATCAAAATATTTTGCCATATCATTTTTGCATTATATCAAATGTTGTATTGTACCAATTCGATAACGATTATTGAAAGATTTTGATATACAATCTGTAATGGGTTACTAATGCGTTTTTAGTTCTTCTGAAGAAGTGATACTTAACCTTTTCCTTCTTCTGAGTGTTCGTATTGAGGTTATGTTCCGCCTCCGTACGTTCTAACTACGAAAATGATGGAAAGAATAATTCGAGATTAGACAAACCCACCAATAAAATTACTAAAGGACATTAAAATAACCTTTCAGATATTTTATTTTGCTGAACTTTTTTCCGTTTCGACCCAAATTATAGCTATGGCGCTTATCAATGCTATTATAATTAATAATGATATAATAAACGTAAAAGAGAGAATATAAATGACTCGTAAGATATTTGTAATTAGAATATTTACTTCAACTGGAAAACAAAACTCAATTTGGAACATTCATTTTAGACACTCGCGTAAAAAAAAATTATTATTAAAATCGTGCAGTGTTATTGTTATAATACTTTTATTATAACTGTTCTTTACTTGTGAACCAACAAATTTTTGATTGTATGTTTAGTTTGTCAATATATTTTTATAGAGAATTAATTAGAAACTATATTTCAACTCTGCTGTAGAGACATCTTAGATTTGAAAGTAGCTTTGCTCGTATTTATGGCACATATCTTTCCCATATATATAAGATATTGTAGATAATCGAATAAGTTTCAAGGTATGTATGAACTTCAATCTTGTTTTGAAAGTAACACTAATTACTAAATAAAAGTTAAAAAAATAAGTTTAAAAATAACTTTCTAACGCTAATTACTATTGGATTTTATCTTACTGTGAGGATCAATTAATATTATGAGGTTATGATCATTAGAATAAACAATATTCATTTTCTACAACTTTTCTTCGCGAAGTTAGCTTTCCAGCACTTATAATAAAAAATGTCTATACCGTATACTTAGGAACCTTCAAAGAAAATGCAAGGCTAGAGGCAACTAATATTTTTGAGGCTCTTAAAAAAAATAAATAAAGACAAAATTGACAAATATACAGTGGTAACTGTACAAGAAAAGCGAAAACATTGATAGAGAACTTCAAATTTTGACAAACACTGAAGCTCGAACAGTATAAAAAATATAACAAATATATATTTTTCTAACATATTGAGTTATAAATTGAGGTCCCTAAAATCGTGAGGCCTGGGGCACGATTTTAGGGACCTCTGATAGCCACTGCGTGTACTGTATATTAAGACTGATATGTGTTTCCTTGTTAGAGGCTATTCTGTATAACATATTTCTACAAAATAAAATAACAGCAACTTTTTCATCCAAAGATTTCTTTTTATTTATTGCATAATTTGTATTCATTTTACGGTTTAGTGAATGTTATTTCAAGCAAAACTAGATATTATTTTTTGCAATATACTTATCAAATTAATACTTTTTATGATTACTTCAAAGCTTGTCGTAGATAGTAATATATTATTATTACTATGATTTATAGAAACCTAACATTTGATCTATAAAAGACTAACAAACCCTTGGGGCACGATTTTAGGGACCTCTGATAGCCACTGCGTGTACTGTATATTAAGACTGATATGTGTTTCCTTGTTAGAGGCTATTCTGTATAACATATTTCTACAAAATAAAATAACAGCAACTTTTTCATCCAAAGATTTCTTTTTATTTATTGCATAATTTGTATTCATTTTACGGTTTAGTGAATGTTATTTCAAGCAAAACTAGATATTATTTTTTGCAATATACTTATCAAATTAATACTTTTTATGATTACTTTAAAGCTTGTCGTAGATAGTAATAGATTATTATTACTATGATTTATAGAAACCTAACATTTGATCTATAAAAGACTAACAAACCCTGAGGTAGCAAATAGTTGAATCCATTAGAACATGCTTTATGTTTTTATGACTTTAAAGTCTATAATTTTTGGAGGGTAGTTGAAATTTAAAACAAATAAATTATCAGAATCACTCTTAAAATATTTTTAAATGATATATTGCATGGCATTATAATTTGAAAAAATAATTAAATATAAAATCCTTGCGTAGCCCCACAACGGTTAAAAATTTCCTAGTAGACCCTGAATACTTAAACTCGATTACTTATTCAATGAAACCTCTCTATGTTGGACACATGTGCTTCCTTCAAAATGTGTTCATCTTAGAGAGGTGTCCATCATAGAGAGATTCATAAAATCAATTTTTTTTTCTAAACATACTAAACACTAAATTTTCATGTCAATGCACCTTTTAATCAAATCAAATTGGAAACCTATTATTATTTTAAATAAAGACTCAAAAATGTTAAATACACACTGCAGCTGTCAGTGCTTTCAACATAAGAACTATTTGAAAAGAAGTCTGTAAGTAGAGTTTGCCTTTTTTTATATTTAATTTATACTTCATCCACATATATTCAATTTTATTTTTTCTTACACCAAATAGAGTTTCAACAATCTCTGGTTCATTATTAGAAAAATGCTTATTATTCAAATTCCTCTACATATTTCAAAACTGTTTCAGGATCATTCGGTTCCTCTTCCAACAAAGTCTCTACACGAATTGAGCCATTGATTTAATTTTCAATTAAAACTGGGTTCCTTATAGATTTTTAGATTTTTCAATTAAATCACTGGCTGTAAAATTTTCATATTCATAATGGACAATTGTTATCAAAATTTGTAAAATCTTCAGTTAAAATTTTATGCGATAGTTCTCGGAAAGAGCTCTCAGTTCTTCTCCTAGTTATTGACCTCTCGCATTCCTTCCCCAGTGAAATCTATAAGGAACCCAGCTTTTTAAATTATAAACATTTCTGAATAGTTAATTGTGAAAGTTCTTGTCACGCAACATAAATCCATCTCACTGCATCCAGAATAGTAAATGATCAACAACTCGCTTCTTTCAGTCTAATGTCAGTTTATTTAATTTTCTTTTACTGCTTTTTAACATCTCTAAGGAAAGCTTAATCACAGAAGAAACAGATAACAGGTTAACAGAAGAAACAGCACACAATTCTCAAAGAAAAAGCAAAATATAAACCAAACCAAAACTAACCAGTCCAATTATAGCCCAAATATTTTTAATTTTATTGCAAATAAAATATTCTTGCTATAATTTGGATAGTTTTGATTGGATTTTTCTCAATGCTCAGTGTTTGTATTTACAATAATAAATAAACCATGGATTTATGTCATCAGCAACCATCTGGAGGCATGACTAATCAATGTTATAAGTTTCTCTTTCACAAATTCCTTTGATTAATCTTCTAAACCTAAATAAAATTTAAGATTTTTATTTCAACCAATAATCAAAAAGTGTCCATCTTATTAGAAACAGTTGTTCAAGATATAAGATAGAGAGGTACCCAGGATATAGAGGTTTGGACATATAGTAAAATATAGGCTTTTGTCCGGTTCCAGGAAAAGTCGTTCAACATAGAGAGGTGTGCAACTTGACAGGTTTTACTGTATTTTCTATAATATTTGAAATGTTTTCATTTTTAAGTAGATTATATACAGGAAAACATGAAAAATGCGTTAAATTTTAAAACTAAGAATCATAAATTTTAACGAAATAGTCGAAATTTAAAAATATGGAATCAACATTATAATATATTTAAAATAATAATATAACGGAAACCCATACAACGCCGGGATACGTTCCGCGTTATATGAGACATGTATTATCAGACGATTTTATGCAAATATAAACTTGTCTCTGAGTTCCAGAACTGATCCCATACCATCGTTGTGGCATACTATCAAAGATTGACGATGATAATGATTTGTTACACTCTCTAACTTTTAAAATCTTATCATCTAGCAGGAACTACTTTTTCTGCGACGTTAAAAAACGGTGTAAACCGATGCTAAAAAGTCATCGCAATCTAGAGGTGGTGAGTGTGTTGACATCGGTTTACACCGTTTTCTAACGTCGCAGAAAAAGTAGTTCCTGCTAGATGATAAGATTTTAAAAGTTAGAGAGTGTAAAAAATCATTATCATCGTCAAACAGAAACAACGACATTAAACAGAAACAAAAACATGCTGATGTTGAGTTATTTCTGACGTCAAAAGAGATTAATCATTGATGACTTGCTGTTGAGGTGCTGATGTTGAGTTATTTCTGACGTCAAGAGAGCTTAATCATTGATGACTTGCTGTTGAGGTTTGGAACGTGCCCATACTGCTAATTAGATGTGCGTTTGTTTCACATATGATTTTATTGCGTGCAGAATGTTAATTAACGTGTTTTGAAGGTTTCTTTAAATAAAGGAAAAAAAAAATAAATAGAATACAGGTAACTAAATTTTAAAAAATATTATATACAAATAGATCCAGTATAACACGGACTCCGAAAACATGGATTCGTGTAATCTGACAGAAAAGTTGTTAAAGCTGTCATGGAAACGAAATAAACATAGTTTGGTTTTTATTACAATCAAAACGGATATTATAAGTAACGGATAAGGAACTTTAAAAAAATTTATCCTGCGTGTTATACGGGACTGAGTATTAGTCGCAATTTTTTCGTCGCGTTATAGAAGAACGCGTTATACGGTAGTTTACTGTATAATATTACTATTTAAAGCAAAACTAAGGCATTCGTGAATCATCGCTTTAGATTTTTTTTAAATTTGAAAAAATTGGTAACAATTTTAAAATAATAAGCATAAAAAAATTTTAAAAATATGTCATTGGATATTCAATGAAAACATGCTTTTTAGTCGCCAAATTCTTAATCGAATTGAAATGAAACCAAATCTTAAATGCCCAATAAAAATGTAAAAAAAAAAATGATGATTTGCAATACATTCAAATAGAATTAAGAATTTTCCAATAAATTATAATTTTCAATCACTGATCCAATTTTGGCTGTACAGTATTTGTCATTAAAAAATTTAAAACTGTCATTAAGCTAAACACATATTTCGTATGTCCTTTTATTATAGCAGATAACGCCAATTCTTGTTACTCTATCGATAAACATCACAGATAAACATTTTATCAGAACTAAACACATATATTTCGTATGTCCTTTTATTATTGCAGATAACGCCAATTCTTGTTACTCTATCGATAAACATCACAGATAAACATTTTATCAGATGATATGAATTTCTATTAAAAAAAAAAAACTGGTCTCATATATGCATAGGCCTATATTTTTATCCGTTTTGCATGAAAGTATTTGATATAAAGGAAGAAGTTTTTTGAAAATAACTAATGATCCATTGTGAATCTATGCTATTTTGAAATAATTAACCATTTTGAATTAAAATCATACTATCAAAGTAATCTTTAATGCAACTATAGCCACTTTGCTAAATAGAATAAAGAATATATCACATTAATTGATACATGCTTAATCTCTTGAATTGATATGTCAAGAGATCAAGCATTGAAAATGATGTCTTGAACTAATTAATGGATTTTTATGAAATCCATTAATCAGTTCAAGACATATTTCAAGAGTCTGAATGCCTGGATTTTTTTAATTGAGGTTACAGAATACTACATCGAGATTATCTTTAATAGTATAACAATCTCACTGAATTTCGTGAAAACTACTAATCAGTTCAAAAGTTATTAACGGGGATACATACAGAAACAAAGAGTATGATCTTATAAGCCTTCACTTTCCTTCGAAAAGTAGGCTAAAAAGAGTCAGTTCTGTTTGGTGTGAAAGTGAAGGGTTGGTCACAAAGAAAGTATTGAAAAGAAGGATAAACTAAACGAAAAAGTTTTTATCGAATGTCAAAATAAATTATACTTCCTTGAAATAATATTTGACCCATTTAAAAGACAAAGATTTTTAAATTCGATCGTCAATTATTTGTTTTGAAATGTCAGACTATTTTTTTTTTTAATTTTAAAGTTAAAAAATTAATATTTTAATTTTTTATTAATAACTATAAATTACCCGCTCATATAAATGAACGGAAATATAATCTTATAATACTGTATATAACGACAAAAACACTTCCGAACTCGTGTAGGGAATCCAAGAGGGAATCGTAAAATGGCATCCCATTATTACGTTACAGCGCCATCTGCAAATTCTGTCTTTTTAGAGGAACTACAATTTCAATGTTATTTCTACTTTTTAATTTTTAAATTATTAATAACAACAAATAATTTGGAGACTGTCACAGACATCCAAAAGTTAGTCCTTTCTAAAGATACCCTATTTATAGAAATCGGTACAGTAGTTCCACCGAAAAAGGGACATCCAGCCAGCCAGCCACGTTTGACTATTATTAATAAAATTATTTCCATAAAATTTCATAAATTTTATATTAACAATAATAAAATTAAAAATCATTTATTCAAACTGTCTACAGAACACTAGATAAAAGTTGCATCACTAGCTGTAAACATATAGTTCATTAAAAATTTCTATACCTACTAGAAATGCTCATAGATTAAATACATTTTTATTGTTTTATATATTTAAATAAAAAGATACAAAATAGTAAAATAAAAAAAAAAAACCATTTTAGGAAAGTATAGTTAAATAAATATTTTAAAAGTACAGTAATCATTTCGTCTCCATTCTTCTAAGCTTAGTCAGACATCTTCTATCAATCTGTCATGAATGAGGAAAAAGAGTAAACATAATTATCATAATTGAATCATTCCACTTTAACCAGACAAAATAATAGAATTTAAAGTTCAAGATTCGTTGTAAGATCTACCGGAACTAAGTACAGTAGTTATAATCAATAAATGCTGATTGTAAACGTTTTCGTCTCGTAACTTTAAATATCTCTTTTGTGTTATTATGTTTCCGTGATAAAGGATAAAAAAAAAAAAAACAGGAAAAAAACATAAAAAGTGAATGTATAATTTGATGAACACAGTGGATTCCCGTACAACGCGGTGGATACGTTCCGCTTTATAGGAAATTGCATTATCAGATGATTTTTATGCAAATTTAGACTTGTCTCCGTGTTCCAGCACTGATCGAATATTGCTAATGAGATGTGCGTTAGTTTCGCATATGATTTTATTGTATGCAGAGTGTTAATTAACTTGTTTTAAGGAAGACTTCTTTTAATAAAGGAAAAAACAAAAACAGAATAACTAAATTTTAAAAAATATACAAGTAGATCCAGTATAACATGAATTCCGAAAAGGCGGATTCATATAATTCGACGGAAAAGTTGTCATGGAAACAAAATAAACATCGTTTGGTTTTTTATTACAATCAACGGATATCATAAGTAACGGGTAAGTAACTTTAAAAAAATTATCCTACGCGTTATACGGGACTGTTTATAGCGTTGTATGAGTACTAGTCGAAAAACAGACAAACTTGAATCCGAAAAGGCGGATTCATATAATCCGACGGAAGAGTTGTTAAAGTTGTCATGGAAAGGAAATAAACATCGTTTGGTTTTTTATTACAATCAACGGATATTATAAGTAACAGGTAAGTAACGTTAAAATAATTACCTACGCGTTATAAGGGACTGTTTATAGCATTATGTGAATACTAGTCGCAATTCTTTTGTCGCGTAAATGGGAGTTTACTGTAATGAACGCGGAATCAAATACTGATCGGAATTTAGAGTGATCAGTGTTGACTGAGGCTGCATTTCCGTTAGGAGCATTGCTGATGAAACTTATTTTGCTTAGTTTTGATTTTACTTTTAAATCGTTGTTTGAATAATGCTAAAATGAAAAATCAAAATAAGGAAAAAATTTGTTCTGAAATTTTTATTGCAGTTTCTAGTAGCCACTAGAAACTTGTTGGTTTAAATAAAAATCAAAAGAGAAAATTACGTGAATTTTTTTCTTAACTCCAGTTTCTAAAACCTGAGAGAAAAATTATATAATAATTTAATTATATAATAATTTTTCATCTTTATACAGATCGCGTTATACGGGGTTTACTGTATATCGAATTTCTTAGTTCTATAAAATACAACATTATGATTAATTTATATTATCTAATTTGTTTATATATCTAATTTTTAATTTGTATGATAGATTTTCATATTTTATTGATTTAAAAAAAAAAAAGCTATTTTATATTATTTTGAATAAATTTTTCAAATATATTTTCTTTGGCTTGCATATTCATAAAAATAAAATAAATAAATAATGTTTATTTTATATAACCTACATTATTGATTTTTAACTATTTTCTAAAATAAATATTTAAATTCAACTTGTAATTATGATTAAAAAATTGAGAAAGAGGAAAATTCTAGGGTTTTTAATATCTAATCATAAAAATTAGGTTGATGGATAATGTCAAAATTTTCTTCTCATTTGTAATTTACACTTTAAATTAAACTTATATCAATATTTCTGAAAGAATATTTTAGATTACAAATATAGATTAATGGCGATAATTATCTGTTAACGTTATAGATTATTCAGTCTCAATAAAAATCGAGTGAAAAATCTTCTTTTAATATCATCCAAACATTCTCCTTTATAACTTTGATCTATGAATTAATATTACATGAATAAAATTCGAGTGAAAAATCTTATTTTAATATCATCCAAACATTCTCCTTTATAACTTTGATCTATGAATTAATATTACATGAATAAATTTAATCATCTGTTTCGCAAATAATTAATTTTTTGCGAAACAGATAAACAAAAAAAAAATATTTTTTTATTGAGAACATCTTCAAAAGTTGTTTATGACATTAAGATAATTTTATATCATTAATTTCAGTATACAGATTGTCCCAAAAGTCTGTAATCATAGTGAATTTCTTTATTTTCTCTATCTAGCTAGATCGTTGATCTGCAGCATCTAGTATCCAGAATCAGGCACACTTGTCAGAAGATTGATCTGTGATCATCAACAGAGTGTTAATGGAATGGCAGCATTGAATGGATCTGTTTTATGAATAATGGGGTCATTTCGAATATGTTCTAAACTCTCTACGATTCAAGACTTGGGACACCCTGTAGAAAAAAAGCTGATGATTGTAAATATTTTATATTCACCAGCTTTTCTCATATATTAAAAGAAAAAGTGAGAATGCAATGATTGTTACAATGCCTTTCATTAATTTTATGTATTTGCTTTTCAAACAACATATTTATTTTTCAGGAATTAAGCAAAACGTTGATTTAATGTTAAGAATTCTGGATTATTACGATTTTATTGAGGCATAGAATTTGTATGTATATTCTTAGCTTCATAGATAAAATATAAATTTTATATTTTTTTTTATAAATAAGTAATTTATAATATTTGAAAAATTTTAGCATTTATATAGATTTAAAAAAAAAATGGAATGACATGATAGTAGCGATGATTTTGGCATAATTTTGATTTCGGGTTTTCATGTTATCTTTCATAATGCTGAATACCTGGGGCTAATGCTGAAACTATCTATCATCTGCGAAAGATAGTGGCGGACAGGTCATTATCTCTAGTGGATAATAGACAGATTCAACATCACCAACTGACAGAGATTGACTTAAGTAAATATTATGCCAATCAGGCTTAGTTTGTAATATAAAACATAGAATAATATCTTCTCTGTTGAAAACTGAATTTCTAAATTTATTAAAAGTTGTTTTTAATAAATTTAGGATTTTGAGCATCTCCAATAAGAATATACAGTACTGTACTCTCCAGTAATAACATATCTCCAATAATAATAAATTAAATACAGTATAACTTTTTATATATAATTAATTATTTTATATGCTATCAATATGACATATTTTGATTAAAATATGGCATAAATATGCAAATTTTTTATATTACCATAAAATGGTCACAGTGCATTTCGTAAGGTTTGTTTTTATCCCTATATTTTCAATCCTCCATTCGTGGAGTTTCAATTGAACATAATGAAATTTTAATTAGATTAATATGTATACTTCCATCTGTCCTCGTTTATTTGCAGGAAATCTATCGATAATAAAATAAAGTCATCATATCTAGGAAGATATTCTAAATTAAAAGCAATAATGGAAAAAAAAATGATTAAAAATACAGAAATTATATAATATTATTCTGTTTAATTAAGTCTTATTGTATACATAATAAATATTTATTCTTTGTTTCTATTAAAATAATTATTACAAACAAAATAAAAAAAAGTCAGTAGAGTAACAGCAGGACTTCTAAAATTATGTGATAAGCATCAATTTATTGAATAACTGTATAGTACACGCTTCTCTTACACGAATGTCCATTTATATAGTACTTAAAGTATTTCAATATTGAACTCATGTTACATTATTGAGATATCAATTTAGATTTTTAAATATTGAAATCGATATTTGCTAGTTTATTGATTCTCATTAAATTATCGGAACATAATCTTCATTTCTATAAAGATGTAGATACATTCATCAATATTTCAATACAGTTCTGGAATATTAAGAAATTCTAAATATTACGTTTGATAAATTGGTGATTTTTCGCGAAAATCAATAAAGAAATAAATATTAAGAAACAGAAAAAGATCATTACAGATTTTTTATCAATTTGTAAGCTAAAAATGAGAATAGAAAAATTATTATAGAATATATTATTCAGTATATGATAAAAATAGGAAAAATTATCTAATATTGTCACCATCCTTTTTTGCACTCTCTAACATTTCAACTTGGTAAAAATATTGATTTATTTCATCGTTCTGAAAAACAAATTTATATTTTTTTTTCCATTTTTTCTTTAAGAAGATTGTTTCGTTTTATATTTTATTATAATGATTTATTATTAGACGGAATAAACAGTATAGAATTAACTTCAAAGAAATTAATCACGTAAAGAAGTTTAAATCACAGTATATTAAAAAATTGATAAAATTTCGAGTGCATACATGTATAAAAATTGTGTACACTGTACTTAATGAAATAATAGGAAAGTTTTAGTTTTCGTAATCTTTATACAATATCAGTTATTAAAGAATATTTTGCAAAAGTTTATTAATACAAAGATTTTTGAATGCATATCTCTGTAAATATTCACACATTTCTTTCAAATTTTCTATACTTCTCTAAATATTGGTGGAAATTTATAACAACTCAAACTTTCGACAATAAAATTTGCTATTTAAAATATATATCAATATATTTTTTAAATTTATTTTCTACTTCTAAAATATGAATACATATAACAATATACATCTTCAATTTCATTAATTTTAACTTTAACACATTTTTTGAGATTTCTTTATACACTTTATAATTTCAAGAGTAAAGGCAAACATCAAAAATTCAAATAAAGATGTCCATTTTTTTAATGATTAATCCAGACTGTCATGTTTAGTATGCACTTATAGAACTGATTGCTGCTACTATATTTGAGTATTACAAGAATGAAAAAATTAGTTTTAAGAAATAAAACAAATTAATTACAATATAATTCTTTATTTACATGAATTAATTTTAGCACAAACACAAGTACTTTCACGGATAAAATAATTTATTGTGACAATTTATTTTTGCAATAATGTTTATAATTTTTTACTTATAAATAAAAGTTATTATTTATCCTTTAAATAAAAAAAAAATCTTATTTATAGATTGATTAAAAATTTTTTAAACTATTTGTTACATATACTCTTTAACTTCCAAACAAACCTTCAAACTGATGTAATATCTGTTACAGACTAGACCGCTTAAAGTACTTTAAGGTCGAATTTAACGGAATAATGCTTTTCAGACACGAAATATTAAATTACGTTAAGAGTTAAAGTAGTTTAAGTTAACGAATGTCTCTTAACGTACTTTAGAGGCATAAAGTACCTTTAGTATTCAATAGCTAAGATGGCGGTGCGCAGACCAAGAAAAATTTTCGTTCAAGACTTTTAGGTTCTGCGCATTTAATGCTATGAATAATAAAAAGCTCTTATTTTATTAATTTCTTTCGTGTTTTAAGTCAGATAGATTATACGAATCTTAAGAAAAGTAATGATTTATAATTTTAATGTTTTTCTTCTTAATTAACTCTTTTTTTCTGTCGTAGTTTAGACAAAATAGTAGAACCATGTTGTAAACGTAGGAGAAACTAAGAAATACTATTTAGAATTCCGAAAATACAACTTTCTTTAAAATAAACAAGAATAAAATACAAAGATGTGTCATTAG
>AYEL01086436.1:0-15715 GCA_000484575.1 Olivierus martensii
TGTATATTAGTTATTTTGAAATGTTTTCATTATTATTATTTAATATCATTAATATATTTTTGATATATAACTTGTTTGTACAAATATAAATTTTCGATAAAATTATATTAATATAATATACGTTGTTTTCCGAAGCTTGAAAATAGAATATATTTATATAAACACACAGGTTTCATTAATGTTTAACAATTCGGAAAGAAATTGTTATCAAATTTGTATTATAAATATTTCGAATGTATAAAGTCTAAAACACGATTAAAAATCAACGTTTTGTTTTTAAAAGTACATTTAACTTCTTAAAATCGGAAATAAATCAAGAAAGTAGTATTCACAATAACGATTACTGTATATAGGAAGTACAGCCATTTTTGTGATGTCATATCCTGGCTTTGTTGATGACGTTTAACTGTTAGTAGCACCATCTATGTTACGTTCTAAAGAAGTAATAAGATTGGTTCTTTATACGGCTACGTCATTTTGAAAAGTTACCATTGAAAGTATAGGAAGTGTCCCATCTGTATTAGCAATCTGTGCCCCTAGGCTCATGTCGTATTTTGACACTTAGCCAAAGCTTTTCCCCTGCTCCGCCTACTAGGATACTACAGGGTTTTTACGACTGTGAAAATAATCTCGGCTTAATAATTGCCTGGGAGTACGGACTCGCCTGTCACCTCCCGATCCGCAAAGCGAACGAAATACGAATACGGCGGACTCGCTCAGGTTTGCCAGGCCTAGGGATATGAAGGCCCTATACGTAATCTCGTGCACTGTGTCGCCGAAGCGACCTTTAAAGGGCCGATGCGTCGCCGAAGTTACCATTAAAGGGCCGAGAATTGCCTCCGTCCACAAGGGAGCGGAGACGACCATTACAGGGGCCCTATACGTAATCTCGTGCACTGTGTCGCCGAAGCGACCTTTAAAGGGCCGATGCAGTGTATTTTCTACAGACTGGTGCTCATTACTGAACGACCGGACAGTCCTCGAAGGGATCGAAAACACAACGGTTTTCTCACATCAAGTTCTTTCAAAATGGGAAATCCTTAGGACACCAAAGCTCGGGCGCAACCGCCGCGAAAATCGCGAAAGCCCGCAGGAAGGACGGAAGAGTAAAGTATACCCGAACCTTCCACCAGAGCAGAATCCTTACTAATAATCTCATCGGATGGGCAGAAGGCATGACGACCAGCCGCCCAACTTGAAAAGGGCGAGAATCTCCCCCGGTTCGATCACCGATGTAGCTCACTGTCCGCGCCAGACTGGCGGGTCACCTTAGAGACGATATCGACCGATGCCGTACAATGGCCAGGCTCCTCGCGCCTTGCCGTGGCTGAATATCGCTCGGTTAGGTTAGGTTAGTTTTATTACGCCGCCATATCCTCATGGGATATCGCCATTTATAGCTCCCATCACAGGCTGGCCAGCACCCATGATGGGGTTCATATCCTCATGGGATATTCTGTATCTGGCGGCGGCCATTTATAGCTCCCATCACAAACTACCCAGTACCCATGATGGGGTCAACCGTGTTGAAGGATGGGGTTCAACAGGCCGGGCCCGGACCCCTCCTGAAAAACTGGAGATGTGGGACCCGGATTTGAACCCGGATCCTCCAGGGTTGTAAGCCAAGGATGGAGTTCAACAGGCCGGGCCCGGACCCCTCCTGAAAAATTGGTGGTGTGTTGGACCCGGATTTGAACCCAGATCCTCCAGGGTGGTAAGCCGAAGCTTTCCCACGCGGCCATCCGGCCGATAATATCGCTCGGATCAACTCCCCTGAAGTTTTATGATTCCCTTGGAAGGAATCTTCCCCGGCCTCTGGTAGAACCCAATCAGCCCAAGCAAGGCCAACCTTCGGGTGGGCACCGGAACGGCTTCTATCCCTTCACCATTCATCCCTTCGGACCGGTACAACGCCTTGGGATTGGGACCCTTATAGAGGACTCGTACCTCACGTATGGCATACATCGGATCAATTCTTAATCCCGGATCTGCAGGGATCGGACGGTCGAATGGCGAACTACAGAGCATCCATCAGCGAGGGATGGTTGCAGCCATGCTCTACCGACCCTATAGGAATTTCTTTACTAGGGGCAGCTAACTGGGGGCTAGGGCGTGGGCCTTTCCCAGGCCGACCAGTTGTGTTGCTGCTGGATCTCTCTATAGAATGTCAATCGAGATCCGATGGCGAATTATCCGGCTAGGACTTCCCACGGCTTGTCTATTCGGGGGAACCACTTCCTTTCGACTCGCCGCGGACACATCAACGTCTCCACACGCCCGTCGGAGGTGTGGGGTCATCTTCCCCAGAATTTCGCCAAGCATTTGGGAACCTCTTAGTTTCTCCCTGTCACTATGGACGTATCGGCCCGGATATACCAGATACAGGCATAGTGACAGCCGGTAAGCGCTCTCGTCACGTCAAGGCGGGCGCCCTCGAGAGGGTCTTACCCCTCGGCCTGGCAAACCTGAGCGAGTCCGCCGTATTAGTATTTCTTTCGCTTTGTGGATCGGGAGGTGGCAGGCGAGTCCGTACTCCCAGGCAATTATTAAGCCGAGATTATTTTCGCAGTCGTAAAAACCCTGTAGTACTCTAGTAGGTGGAGCAGGGGAGTGGCCTTTGGCCTGACTCAGTATACAAGATGAGCCTGTGGGACCGGATTTGAACCCGGATCCTCCATTGTGGTAAGCCACATTTTTACCACTCGGCCATCCGGCAATCATTTAGGTAAGGAACAAAAATAACCAAGAGTTAAATAGTAAAATAGTATGATGTGTGAGGGATAAGGAAAAAGAATCAATACCTAAATCATATATCACTATTTAATTTTTGATATTTTAGTGAAGTAGGAATAAAGCGTAGCTTGAAGCTAGGAATGAAGCGTAGCTTGAACTAGGTCGAGAGCGCAAGCTTCCCAACTTGCGCTCTCGACCTAGTTTGCCTAAATGGTAGCGCCGGCCCTGGATATAAGGAAGAGCTAATATTTTTCGATAAAAGAGGAAGAACGACTAAATTAATTGATTATCTTCGAGATTAATATTATAAGTCTGACTCTTGAAATAACATTTAAAAAAATTTACAAAATTCTACCGATAGCAGGAAGAATGCAGACTTAAATTTGTTTCATACAAGAATCAGTTCATTGAATTTTTTATTTATTTTTATTTCTAGAATTCGTGTAAGCTGAATAAATTCATATGACTATAATTCTGATTTATGAATTCTAATATCATACAAAACAAATAAAGAACAAAGGAGAAATATGTTTGTCCTAGAATATTTTTTCACCTGCTCTTCATTTTAGTTAGAAATTCGGTTTTTATTCACCAGACATCTTCATTAAAACTGAATTAATATTTTTTAATTTTAAGAAATAATCGAAATTCTAAATGAAGAGTATACGCGTTAAAAACTCAAATCAATTTATACATTTATATATACATAATTAATATTTTAGTTTTTGACAAACTAATAAAAATTAGTTTGGAGGGCGAAATGTTAATTGTCTAATTTATTAAAAATTATAAACAGCTTTACTATAAAAAATAACCCACAAGGCATTTAAAATTACCAATTAGTGATATTAAATACTAGAGCTTGTGTAGCTGATCTTTCGGGGATTAACATCAACTATACATCCCGAGTTAATATAAGCTACACTTTTATCAATATTGGCAGTAAAATCATAAAGTTTCTTAAACTTATTAATACTAAATTATACAAAAGATTATGATTTTTATGGTATATAAGAATGTAAAATATATAATTGTATCATGTAGTAATTCTCAAAATTATTTGAGAAGACGTGCTCTTTCAAAAATGATATAGCGACGTCCTTGATTTAACATGCTGTTTTGTCAGATTTAAACTCAAATCGAATCGCTCTCTATTAACTAAACTGTTGTCAAAAGCAGTTTCATATATTATTCATAAGTTTAAATAAATTACCGTACAATAAAATATATTATTTTGCATTTTTTCAGACATGTATATAACATGCAAACTCTATGCAGCGTAAAATTTTTTATCGTTTATACAAATGAATAATGTTAGCTTTCATTGGTTTTTTTAATACAGTTTTAATACTATTCCACTGTCTACAAAAAAAGTATAATAAAGTACAGTGGATTCACGTACAACGCAGGGGATACGTTCGCGTTACATGATACAGGCATTGTGATTTTATGCAAATTTAAATTTATCTCCAAGTTCCTGCACTGATTGCATATTAATAATGAGAAGACCGTTAGTTTCGAATATGATTTTATTAATTAAATATGATTCATTATTAATTAACTTGTTTTAAAGAAAGTTTCTATTTTTATTAATAAAATAGGAAAAGAAAAGAAAAAAAAAAAAAAAACAGAATATAAAAAAAAAATATTTTAAGACGAATTTGAAATTCACTTTGATTTCGACTATCAGCATAAACCTTTTCCCAGTCTGTCATTTCTGTTTATAGATTCCATTTATAAATGACTCCCTTCAACAAATAAAACCCCTGGAACTTTAGATTATGTGTATATACAACTTCAAAATAACGAAAAAAAATTACATTTTATGTAGACCCGTACATAGTCTTCAATGAAATGCATTGCTTTTTCCAAAAATATTAATTTTGCCACAAAATATGATTATATAAATAATTTTCAACATTTGACATTCCAATCGGAATATGGTAAAGATTATGTACGGCATAATTTATGTTGGTTAATGCAATAGCAAGAAATACATAAAATTAACTGATAATTATATATAAAATGGAAAATATATTATTGTAAAATTTGCATTTTTTATTTTATTTGATTTCTAATTTTGACAAATAAAAATCTAATATATAATAAAGAAATGAATATGGGATAGTTAAGTCTTCGATAATTTATTTTAGATAGAATATTTAATATCAAATTTCATATATTTCCATATTTTCGCGCATTTTTATAATTATTTAAGACGAAAATAACTTGACTGCTTCTTTACACAGAAACTGATTTTGTTGTATCTGAGAAATTGCTCGTTCTCGTTATAAACATGAGATTTTGTGTACATGAATACAGATCAAATTTGGAATTAGTATTTATCCATCATAACCTGTGATTTTGTTTCCATTCTAGTTATAAACGAGTTTAACTGCATTTTCTCTCAATAAGACAAGTCCAGCAGTTGATTACTTAGTTGGTGGACTTGTCTTATTGTTTGCACGTATGCTCTTCTTCACTTCTTGATATGGAGGGTTTAGCTAGTGCTTTTTCCTCCGATGACGATACGTATGCTCTGAAATGAAATGACATTTATAAATACAGAACTCATAAGAAGCGCTAATCGTTGGTTGTCTACAGCACTTTTGATGTATTAGAATCCTGCAGGAATGAAAAGACGAAGGAAATTCGGAAAAAAGTTTGCAGAATGAATGTAAAATTATTATAAAAACTTTCTAGTCACATGATAGAAAATGAGAAAAATTTTTTAGAAAATTAATGCATTTTGCACTTTTTAATCCAGTAGTTACTGTTCAGGTATGAAATATTGATGCTAAGTCTTTATAAACAGAATAAAATATAAAAGTAAGATACATTTTTCTGACATGAGAACTAAGATAACTTTATAGAAGAAAATGAGTATTTTCATGGTCACATACAAATATTCAGAAAAATAAAAGTACAGAAGATTCTTTACAGATCTTATAAAGATAAAAATTTCAGACTTTGCTGAAGCAGACTTAAAATGCATCTGGCCTCCAACTAATAGTGTAGATGCTAAAAGATTTTTCATTAAATATAATTTAATTGTATCAGACAAGAAAACCAAATTGAAGGATGATAATGTAGAAATTTATTCTATGATATCATTTTATTGGATTTGTAAATTATAATGGCAATTGAAATAAATTGAATCATGTAGTAACGAAGATCTCATTCCACAGGTACTGTTTTATTATTGTAATTTTATTATAGATTTACTTGTTAACGATGATTGAAAGGTAAATTCCTTGTTTCATTAATTAAGTATTTTAAATTTAAGATAACTGAACCATAGATTTCATTTTACATTAGTTTAAATTATTGAATTTTTTGCTATTTTATTAACTTCTTGTGTTATATTTTTGGTAATTAAATTATTTAATTGTTATTTTATTGTATGTTTCAGATACTTTATCTGTATTAATCTAAAAACCGAATTTTTCTACAAAATGCTCTAAGATGCTAAATGTGAAATCAACAGATGCTACAAAACGCTAACTTAATAATTCAAAATGCTAAGAATAACCATCCTATAATTATGATATATAGCCTACGAATGACTAATTACTGTATGAAATCATATAGAAATCTGCTATGTATAGGAATCAATGTGCGAAACTGCATTTATTAGCTAATTTTTGATGAATGATTTAGGCAATTTGATGATGTCGATACGTGCAGACTGTTGAACGAGGAATCTTTAATTATAAATAACGTGCTGAATTGTTTTTGATCATGTGATAAGATCTGCATTTGATCAGCGAAACGGTCGCATGATAAAATATTCATTTGCTATCTGAATGTCAGCTTCAATTCCAGCATCATATTAAATTCTTTTTCAGAATATTATGGGTCTGATACGTTCAAACCCATCATTTACTTGACGGCTGACCCATCATGCAGACAAACGTTGAAGTCTTTTTTCTTCTTCCTTCATTTTCCAATCGTTGTCCAATTACTAAGTTGCAAGAACATTTTATGAAACCCATCATTTACTTGACGGCTGACCCATCATGCCGACAAACGTTGAAGTCTTATTTTTCTTCTTCCTTCATTTTCCAATCGTTGTCCAATTACTAAGTTGCAAGGACATTTTATATCTATACAGACACGCTATACTCAATAGGCTGCCTACACCCGTGAAATGGATAGAGGATAGAAATCGATAAATCGGATCCGGATCCTCAAATTTTTTTAAGGAATTGAACGTAGATTCGACCTAAGTTCTCTGGAGGAAAGCTGATCACAGTGATATCTGGAGTAATCTTACTAGTTAATAACGAAAGAAAACAGCTTAAAACAAGAGACCTTAACAGATATGGGCACCAAGATACGCTGTCTGTCCCGTCAGTAATAGTCTCTGATTGGAAAGTAGCATAAAACAATAAGAAATTAGAGATGTATATAACAATTCCATATCAAAATTATTTATACACGAGTTTGTATTGATTTAAAAATTTTGATAAAACATCGTGAGGAAGTTTGTGGAACTCTAGTTGAGAACCACTATGCTTAAAATCTTTCTGGTGTAATTTTGTCTGCCGATGTATTTGTATATACCAAGGTGGCCAAATTGCGACTGGCGAGCCACATGAGACTTTGGTACCTTCAATATGACTCCATAGCATAGAGCAAATACTTATTTAATTTTTAAAAATAATATATTTGTAATTTATTTATTGTAAAATGCAATATGCACCTAAATGAAATAAATGCAAGCAAAATACATAATAAATAATTTTGAAACCATTGTTAAGATTAATCGAAAAAACTGATGTAGCTCTCATTGACCCAAAAAGAAACTGATTGCGGCTCTCAAATATTTGAGGTTCTTCTATATGGCTCTTAATGATATGAAGCTTGGCCACCTCTAGTATTTTATTTTAAATCAATGCTATTATTATTAAAAATGAAATTAAAATCGTATATTTTATTTTCGAAAACGAACTTTATGAGTTTACAGAACGTATACCATTACAGAGTGCGCATTGGCCAATCATGCTTTCTTTACAAATAATATCCATCAATAAGAGGAAATGGCTAGATAGTACATATACAATAGAAATTTGAGGAAACGCATATTCCGTGTATGTACCTTGTTATATATATATTATATTGTAATTTGATCCGAAAATTTGAGAAGAGCGAAAAATTTTTTTATTTAACATGAAATATATATACCGATATCTAGTTTGGTTTACATGTGCAATTTTTTTAATGTGCAGCTCAACAGCTGGAGAGATGTCGGATGAGAAAAAATTTTCGTCGAAGTGTATTAGTAAGTAATTTACAATATTAAAGAATGCTTAACATAAAATAAATTCCACAAATTTCATTAATAAAATGATATTTTATTTTAATCATTATTAATACGAGTTATGTTTTATCTTCAATTTTATTAAAATGATAACATAAATAATGTGCTAAAATAACAAAAATAATACATTATTTATTCAACAGTAGTTAGTTCTTACTGTGTTATTTCGGATACTATATTTTAAAACTTTTAATGATATGAAATTTGTACGGCGTAAAATATCTTACTCAAAGGATGGCAGAAAATCAAAGTTTTTAACATGCAGTTAAAGTGATTATTTAATGGGACAACAAAAAAAATATTTTTATGTGTAAATGGAAAACAGAATTCAAGGAAATGATGAATTTAATTATGTTAGTTCTATAATACATTAAATAGAAATTTATCTTTTTTAGCAGAATGGGGATTTTAGCACTGGAGGAAAAACAAAAATATGAATAAACGATCTCAGTGATAAATAAATATTCGTTTTGTAATATTTTTGTGCCCTTTCAGATTTTTACGTGAAACAAAGCTTTGTTTACTATAAGAGGAAATGGCTAATTTTAGAAAATAAAAATGGTTATAGTAAAATGATCATATTTTTACAAATTAAATAATTCATACTGATTTAAATCAATTTAAAAAAATATTTTTTTTTTTATTTTAAATAAAATTTGATTATTAAATTAAAAAATATTTTATTTCCAGTTAAAATTAAAAAAAATAATAAACAATTTTTATCACATTAACGTTCGATTAAGTTATTTCTACATGCTACTCAATCTTACAATGAATATACTTGAGATAATAAACAATTTTTATCACATTTAACGTTCGATTAAGTTATTTCTACATGCTACTCAATCTTACAATGAATATACTTGAGAGCTGTCACTTCAAAGCCCATCATAGACTGGTCAATCGGAAAGTTGAAAAATGGACTTTAACAGGCTGAACTCATTAGTCTCTTTTAGAAATTTTGGAAGTGTGGGGACCAAAAATTGAATTCAGTCTTCAAATGACCAGGATACGCTTTATCCCAAAGTTTCAGATCAATGCGGCCATAGTATATGACTCGCCAATGCATTCTTGTGGCTGCATTGACGAATCATATAAAAATTTTCCTTGTGACTACTATGAATCTTTCATTTTAAACACTCATAATCTGAGTTAAAAAGCTGGAATACAAAATTCTTTTAGCTCTCTCCCTGCAAATTCTTTTATGGGATGACTAAAATATAACAGATGAAACTTCTTAATGTAATACATAATGCTAACATTTAGCTATATATAATATGCATTTTCATGTTTATTTTTGGTGGACTTATATTATTAGCATGTAAACTTTAATTTTATATTTATGTAATGTTATAATTTGTGAGATATCTAAATAAAATTTATTTATTGTATTTAGCTCAAATAACAGATCTATTTTCATGCTTATTTTATACCAAGGTTGCTGTAAGTAATTTTTATTACTATTAAAATTATCTATAAAAATTATTAATAATATATAAATCCAGTATTACATTAGGTTTAGTTTTAAGCTAATAATTTATTTTTTATTATAATATTATATTTTGATAATTATTACAGACGCTGAAATATATTATTCCAGAGATGATTAAATTGCTTACAGAAAACGGCACGTGCCATTCTATTTCCGATTTAAGTAAAATGATTGTGAAAGATAATTATAACTTATCAAAGCAGGTAAATATCTTTTTACTTAATTATTAATATTATATACGATTTTCAATAGATATTCATAAAACAGAAACTGATGAATGAATTACTAAATAAATAACTGTAATTTAATCAGTTATTATTATTCATGAATTTAATATTTTCATTAAATTCTATTATATATAAAATCAATTCATTTCAATTAATATAAAAACATTTTTACAGATGATTGAGATACTGAGAAGTAAAAATGACAGTAGTGTAAGTAAATACCAACTTAAATATCAATACCTTTAAGAATATATATATACAGTAATACCCCGACTTACACTTCCGCGACTTACGTGAACTCGGAATTACGCGGTTCTTGATTTTTTTCGTTTGGCCACATACTGCACGCTTTCGGGTGAGTTCTACGTGCACGATTACGTTTCTATGATCGACGAAAGTTGAGATTTGTTTTGTTATACGTTTTCTAAACCCTTAAAAAACTATGCCATCCAAACAAAGTAAATCTGATTCTCCTGCACCTAGTAAGAAAAGGAAAACAATATCTTTAGTATGTAAACTTGACATTATCAAGGATTTTCTAACAGCCCTGACAATCACAGAAACGCGACAATACAAAATTAAAATTTATATTGAGAAGGAAGAAAAAATAAAATAAAAAATATAACAAACATAATAATTTGTCAATTATTAATTGCATCAAACATAATTTTGATACAATTATTTAAAATTTGATTTGTCTGGCCCAGATACAGAAAATAATTAAAATACTGGATCCAAAGCCTTAGAATCTATGAAAAATTGAATAAATGCCGTAAACATTATTGGTTAGTGATAAAATAATGATCACAAGGCGGTATCAAACATAATTTTGATACAATTATTTAAAATTTGATTTGACTGGCACAGATACTGAAAAGAATTAAAATACTGGATCCAAAGCCTTAGAATCTATTAAAAATTGAATAAATGCCGTAAACATTATTGGTTAGTGATAAAATAATGATCACAAGGCCAGTTGTAACCATTTAACACAGCTTGCCTTTCTAAGTTTTTCCTTTGTGTCGTAAAGTTCAAACAATCAAAGATTAAAAGTTTAACATCCTGAGGATATCCTTGGGAACGGTTACAATTATCCCTTAATTTAAACCTATACAGATTGAAGTTTTCATGCCTGGTGATAATTTCAGGATGAGGATATCCTTGAGAACAGTTAAAATTATCCCTTAATTTAAACCTATACAGATTGAAGTTTTCATGCCTGGTGATAATTTCAGACAAATGAAAATTTGAGAAAAATTTTTGTTGGCTAACCTGTTCTTAATAGACGGTAAAAAAAGAAAAAGCATTCCTACCAGTGATTGCATTATTCCAATCTTGCTGCCACAAATCAAGAATGATTTGCCAAATAATCTTTTTAATAAAAGTGATTGGGACTTTCCCAAACCTGAACGGGTTAAGCGATCTCGCAACTTTCTTTGCCAAGGAATCAGCCCTCTCATTCTCACGGATTCCAGTGTGACCGGGAATCCAGTACAATGTAACCAGGAATTAAACCTAAAGTCTTTCTTATAACAGAGACTAGATAATGTTTAGTCAAGTTACTATTAGTAGATAATAAAGAAGATCTGCTGTCAGAAAAAATGTTAAATTTATTAGAAAATTTTTTATTAATCAAAATGTAATCTAAGCCTTTATATACTGTATTGCAAAAAGTTCTGCTTGGAGCACCATACAGTGATCTGCTAACCTAAAATATACTTGATAGATAATCCTAACATTTTTATATGCCACTACATCCGAACCTACCCTATTTTCAGATTTCGAGCCGTCAGTGTATATGTTAGCACCAGTTCTGGTGCTAACATATACACTGACGGCTCGAAATCTTGGAATTTGGGCTTCCAGATACTAAGTCTAGTATCTGGAAGCCCAAATTTAATTTCAATCTTACTGTCAACAGCCGGATGAACTAAATAGTTGAATGAAGGATTGAAAGTAAATCCACTCCATATTTGTCAATAATTTTCTCCAAAGGCATATTCCTGTCACTAAAATAGTTATTAGGATTCCCAGATTCACTTAAAACATCTAAATAGTTATTATCACGTACAGAAACAGTAAGGGAACCAAAATCATTATTAGTGTAGCAATAAACTTCCGGGAAAGATAAAAATCATTCCAATAAATTTGTCTGATTCTTAAATCAATCGGAACCATCCCAGCCATAACTAGCAGGGCATTGGTTGGAGCCGTCCTGTACGCTCTGCAAATATTCAGAACGTACTTTATAGCCTTTGAATCTGTAAAAGCTTTTTACAATTATATTGCTTTAAAACCGATGACTCCCAAACAGAAGCGGCGTAAGTAATGTTAGATTCAATAACACAAGTATAAATTAGTTGAATTCTTAGGAGACAAACCCCAATTTTTACACGAAATACTCCTAAGGGCGTTTAAAGAAAAATTCGCTTTTTTATAAATGTGGCTAATATGATCAACCCAGGATAACTTATCATTCAAAATTACTCTTAAGTATTTTAAACAAGAATCCTGAGTAATTTAATCAACGCTGATATTGATACTTATTTTCCTCTTAAGAGAAAGCGATTTATCCACATCCATAAATTTATTTTTAGATGAATTAATAATAAGTTTATTATTTATTGATAGTATTGAACCTTAGGCTATTCCTACCTTTATCCCTAACTAACAAGATGGTGTCATCAGCATATGGGCAAGATTCTGCTATTCACGGAATCCGAGATTTTTGCATAATATTTTTAGTCATATTACTCAAGTATAGTAAACAGTGTTCTATATAATATCCACGTTAACTTATAGAAATTAAACTTATTTTTTACTTATATTTATTTTATATCTTAACCATCTATTGGAAAAGTTCTTCACGAAGCTTCTGTTGTTTTGTCATTTTCGAATGAACCCTGTTATAATTATACTCTTAGCGAGAAAGAACTTTGTGTTCATCATGAAGGTGAAAGATTTGCTTTGACAAAGGTATATATAATCTTTTGTATTGTGTATTTTAACTTAAAAATAAACCTTCTAATTTCTGATATCGAATATTTCTACAGGAAGATTTAGGTGCGCCCTTAATACGAAACGAAGCTGGTGATCGCCGAATATTGGTTGGCATCGGCAGTCGTAAAACCATTATGTCATTACGATTTGAAATTTTTGCTTCTACTCAATCTTACTTGGAATGGATAATAAAAAATAGTGTCGGAATTATAAATTTCTACGAAGAATATTAAACATATTAAGATGAATTTTAATTAAAAATCTTTGCTGTTTCAATAAAGTTTACAAAATATATTATTGGTATTATATGAAATTTTCATTACAAGCTGAGAATTGCTTATTGAAATAACTAGTTACGGGGACCTAGACGTTTTTCATTCACTTTGCATTGATTCGGTGCAGTTAATTAATGGACAATCGCGACAATTTAATTAAAGAATCGACAAATAATTTATATATCGAATATTAATATATAAGTTTGATTAGATGAAAGTAAAATAAAATTATAAAAAAATCATTAATATATAACTAATATTTATATTTCCAGTTTTTAATTTGTTGCAACATGTATAATAATACTGGAATCTTTGTTACAGTTCAAGAATATGTTTATAATTACGAGAAAATTTAACAGAAATGTCCGACCAAATCTCCAGCAACATAAATGAAGAGTTGATGCTGGTTGCTGAAACTCAAGAAGTTAAGGAAAATAAAATCTCAAATGGAGCATTAAAATTTCATTCAGTAAATGCAGAAAAAGTTCATATCCCATCTAATGAAATGATTAATGCAGATGATTCGAAAGATACTCAGATAAAATTACATCAATGTGTGGATGCCATCTTTGAAGTTATTCAGGGAGTAGGATCCATTGTGATGGTTATGTCTCGAATAGCAACGATGGAGAATGGAAATCAGGATGACTACGAGCACATTCGAAACAAAATAAAACAATTATCCGAGTTTATAGACCGTTTTGGTGAAAATATATCGGCCATCGACGATTCTGAAAAATCGGAAGTGGAGCCATTACAAGATGAACAGATTATTTCTAGAATTTCTAATGAACTCCACCAAATCCAAAAACTGATGGACAAAATTAAATCCATTTTTCCAGAACGCGTACATACCGAAGATAAATCAGATGAAATTTTACCAAAGTAATATTTCGAATTTCAGATAGGAATTTACAAAATTGTATTAAAGGAACTTGAATTTCTTCTTTCAATTTGTGCAATACATACTTGCCATTCAGTGTTATATTTTTAATAGTTAAATTTTTCAAGAATATATTCTGTCTAAACGTTTATTGTAAGACAGTTTCGATGATTGAATTTTAATTTTCTCATCTTATAAAATTTACATACTTTACTTTCTTCTTTTCAATACATTTAGAACTTTTACTCGTACAAAGATTAAATTCCCATCTTTACATAGCGCGTGGTAAAGCTGTGGTTTACCATTCTAAAGGACCGGGTTCAAATTCTGGTCCTACACCACCAGATTTTCAGGAAAGGTTCATGTCCGGCGGGTTGAACCCCATCCTTCAACCATCCGGTTGACCCCTTCATGGGCGTTGGTCAACCTGTGATGGGCTCTACAAGTGGTCAACACTAGATACAGAATATCCCGTTAGGATATGGCGGCTTAATCAAATTAACCTAACCAAACCATATATCATATCAAAGATGGGATATTTTTACATATAAAGGTAGACATTCAAAAATCCGGCAACCTCGGGACCTGAGGAGTGGCGGATTTTTGAATATGCCAGATAATTGAAGATTTATATCTTTAGTTATTTACTGTATATGCTGTATATATTTAATAGAAAATTACCACATTTACAGTCTTTTAAAGGAAAATTAAAACAAGGTGTAAATCCATAGCAGATTTTCGTCAGTATGATGATGGTCACGTGACCTTTTCTCGTTCAGTATGGCAGCGGTACATGGTTCGTTTACCAATTCTAAGGTAACTTTTTCGAAATATCTTCTAATCGATGCCGCTTTCGTCCATGGTTCTATTATAATTTTTGACCAGTTTGATGATCTTTCGTCCATGGTTCTATTATAATTTTTGACCAGTTTGATGAGATCTGGGTATCACATTTGGAAATTCCATGAAAAGCAGAATCCAGCCAGCATATGCCTGTAAACAACAGTTATCCGGGAATTGATCACAGATATTTAATAAATCATTAAAAATGATATTCCAGAGCGTCGGCCCAGACGGAGACCCCTGAGGACAGCCCCTTTCGATATCAATAGTAACCTTACACGAATTAGAATGGATAGTGGCCCTACGATCAGAAAGGTATCAATACAGTAACGATCTAGTGAATAACTATTTAAAATTTTAAATAAATTCTTCCGGCAATTGTTGCTCTTTAAGGTGTTTAAGATAGCCGGCCACCACGCATGATCAAACGCGCCTTTGATGTCTAATACCCCGGACACACTAGCAGAGATAACGGACGTTATTGTCTTAACGGTAGTTAGGATTTGTAGTGTGTCCGATTTCCGTCCAGATAACGGACGTTTCGCAGCCGCAGAACACCGTTTCAGTAACGGAGTTCCCACAACTCCGTTTGTGACGTCAATCTCCGTCTCAAAGAGAAAACTACAGAGACAACTCAGACAAGCAGTCAAAAAGAAAAGGGTTTCGTGGGATGAAAGGGAAACGAAAGCATTGGTGTCAACAGATCAGTAGAAGAAATAAAAAATAAATTTGACAGTTTATCCAAACAACAATATATCCCACAATTCAATTGTAGTATAGTATCCCATAATTCACCCTTTTCCTTTACTATCCCACAATGCATTATTTTTAACTGCCGTTTGGAATACCAATGTGTTCAGTATTCTTCCGGCTAAAGGCCGGTATGATGACGGCAGTTACAGATAACCGCCGATAACGTGTAGTGTGTCCAGAGTATAA
>AYEL01086437.1:0-43498 GCA_000484575.1 Olivierus martensii
CCAGACACCGCGGACAATACATATTGCGAACCGCAACCCGACAGGACGATAAATACGAATCAGATCCTGATCGAGTTAAGGGAGACAATGGAACAGCTCTGTGGTAGAATGGATAGATTGGAAGAAACACTAACAAGGCGCTCATATTATTTCCCGCGGCCGAGATATCAGAATAGCTCGTATTATAATTCGCCACCACAGCGACATAATATCGCGAGAATCAGACAGACGGAACAGTATAGGCCATCACAAAACTGGGGTCCATTTAAAAATAGATCAAATTATTGGATCCAAAACGATTGGGAAAAACCTATAACAAATAATTCACAATCACAAAATCGTAACGCACCGCGAGGACGAGGAAGTCCTAGGTTTTGCAAGCTGCCACCGCCACAATATTTAGCAGAGAGACAACCTCCTAATATACAGCGAAGATCACAGAACAAACCCCGCCGTCGTAATCGTCGTAAGAGGACGACTACACGACAGGTGCGAGATCATACTGCCCGTAACCAAGCAAATAAATTCATAGATAAACAACAAAAAAATATATGCAAGATAACTTCGGTTAGGGAAAGGCCGCACCAAAATAATTCATTCACATTTAAGGACAAACAACATAATTTAACTGGGAATGATAGACCGAAACAGAATCACACCATCGCTCGAATCAAAATTAAGCAAAACAAGAAATAGAAAACATTAAAGCGTAAATGGTAATTTTTCAGATTACGAGATTTAAAAATTTTATAATGAAAATTTATTATTTTCTTTATATTACTTTTTGGATTTATACTAATGACCAATTAAATGTTGCATAAAAAATTATAATAAAAAATAAATAATCACGAATTAAAATGAAACTCTTCATGAAATTTTATCAAGATCAGCAGAATTTCTGAAAATTTAATGTTAACTATCCTTTATAATTGTAGATAATTTAGAAAACATTAAAGCGTAAAGGTAATTTTTCAGATTACGAGATTTAAAAATTTTATAATGAAAATTTATTATTTTCTTTATCAGATCATCAGAAATATTGCATGCAATTTTTCTTTATAAGTAAAAAAACTAATTTTCATTAATGCTGTTTTTGAAGAGGCAAAATAATATGCATTATTCTGTAATAAAACTAGGTTAAATTCGGTTCAAAATTGATATTGCTGTAAAACTGACTCAAATGAAATATTTTAAGTAGAGAGAAATTATTTTTATATAAATGGCTTGTATATATAGGCCCTACTATATTTTTCCATGATAGTTTCAATTAATAAAATAATAAAGCAATCTATAGAAATATAAAATTTTATGATATAAAATTATATATTTATCATAATTTAGTAATGAAAATTTATAATTGAAACGAAAACTTTTTTATGTTTATCTTTGTTGTTTCAAATTTTATCACAAATCCAGTTTACTAGCATGCATACAATATCTTAACGTTCTCATTGATGGAATTTTTCAATATCAAATATATATAACCTATTCATCTCTCTAAAATGTAATAAATACTGTATTTCTAAAATGCAAATATAAAAGTTAGATCGATTAAGCAAACAACTTTTTTGAAGCAACGATCCTTACTTAATCTTTTCAAAATAGTCGCAAAACGAAAAATTTTTAATATTATTTCATCATTTTAATAGGATAAAACTTGTTTAATAATGTTGGTAATTTCAAGAATTATATGTATAAATACTTATTACAAATATTATAATTTATTTATATATACTTGAATTCTCATATTAGTGTTATATAAATGTTATATCAAGTAAAGATCCTATAATTTACAGCAAAAGCTGTCTAAGATGGATACTGTACAACCCGGAAACTTTCTCAACATGGAAAATATTTTTATTCCCGAACAACTTCTATAGAAATAGCAAAGAAAATATCTGCATAACGCGGAAATTTTCTAACGTGGAAACGGAAAGCATTTTAAAATTTCACTGAATAAAAAAACACTTGCTTAAGATGGAAAAATAGTAATTTTTCCATCTTATGCAGGTGCAACCTGAACAAGGAATGGAAGAATTTTTTGAAGTAGAGTACCTTGGTGGAATTCAGACATTTATAGGATAGCTTGAAGACATTAATATGCAGGTAAATGCTGAAGAATATGTCAACATTGATAAAAATCTTTTTAATAGAGGCAGATTATCAAACTATGAGTGATTTGATCCAGTTAAAAAGAGAAGAAAATTCTATAAATGAAGAAGACGGCAGTGATAAAGGATTAGGAAAAGACTTTCCAGAAACAGAAAAAATAAGAAATTTTGCTAATGCTTCGATTAAATTGGCTGTGTTAGAAGAATTTTCTGAACATCTCAGTTGCATACAAATTATTGAAAAACTTTTGCAAATATGTACAATGATGTAAAGAGAAGCATGTTTAAGTAAACATGAAAAATAAAAAACTTAACTAAATGAGGGAAAGAAACTTTTGTAATTTTTTACTTAATATGAATACTATACTGTATATATGAACCGAATTACTGAATACTGAAGAACTGAAAAGTGAAATTTTAAAATAAAGCTTATAGTTCAGTGCTACTTGTTGCATGTTTTTCTAATACAGCATTGTATGTCCAGTTTATTCGCTTAAAAAAAAAAAACCCTATGCATTTTATTATATAGGCTAATACAGTAATTTTGTGCTATATTTTATTTATATATTACCAAAATATGTACTATTGCAATAACAATGTATTGTAAATGCATTAAATGTCGTTAAAATTTTTCTGGTCTCTTGGGATTCCAGCTTAGCTTAGACAGGTTTTGCTGTACATAATTTTATTTTTAAATACAAATAATTAAAAAAAAGCATATTGCAATTAAATTAAATAATAAAAAAGTATAAATTCTGCTGATTTGCAAATTTATGTTTAAAGATACTTTTCTTTTTTTTTATCCTTTCCATTTCATTGGAATAAAAGGGTACAGTATATAAATTAGCATGATAACGGCGTGTAACTATTTGGATAAATTCCTATTTGTTATTGAAACATATGGGAAAACCAGAGGGTGTGTGCTGGTCTCAGTCTCTCCACAGATACGAAAAATCGTCTCTGTGGAAAGATTTTCTTTCTGCATAGACAGTAGAGAGATTATTATGTTTAAGCCAGCGATTTCCAAACTGGGAGGCGCGTAGTAGTTGAAAGAGAGCCGCGAAAAGTTTGACAGAAACGTAATTTTTTGTAATATAAGATATATGCTTTATAATAGATGACACACTTGTAAATGCATAGTTTATAAAACGGCCGCTAGAACTACTAGCAACAATAACCAATAAAAATAATATCGTCAAATTTAAACGTCAGCGACAGATCGTTGTAACAACTATTTGTTGAAATAAAAAGAAATTAATTTAAAAATTATTACAATTACGTTAATACAATTCAATATGATTGTCAATTACGTTTATTATTTTCTTTTTTGTATTAATAAAGTTTTGCCATTAAACATGTGTCTGTATTACTTTTATGAAATAATGAAATAAGAAGGCGTAGTAACATAAAGTTTGGAAACTATTGTTTTATGCTTTAGTTATTCTCTCTTAGGAAACGATCATCATTTTCTAATGGTGCTTAGAATTCGCGTATACACAACGTCAATCTCATTCCAACCAATGAAACTACTCATTACATTGCATTTCACCGGCACTGCGCAAACTTAGTATTCAAAGAAAATGGCGGTAAATAGACGTGATTATTTATCTGATTACACCACGCAACCAAATATAAGCCTTGATAAATGAATTGGAGAAATAAGCTGCTCTATTTTGGAGAATATGATATCGATGATATCGAAGCAGTCATTGAGAGAAATGTGGAATGACTGTCAGTAAATGCACAACAATTTGATATTAATATGATGTTTTAATTAAATTGAAAGAAACATTCACCAAAAAACGAAAGACAACAGTAGCAAAAATTTGTATTAAAAGCAAATAATAACAGTGTTTGTAGTCAAAAATGATGTCACTGAGATGAGATTTTACTTTGAATGCTGTGATTCACTCAATCATTTAGAATTTTAGATTGTGTGTGTTACTTTTTATATCGTTAATTGTTTCTATTAGTTATTATTTATAATCATGAATATTAACAAAAACACGGACATTTCAGCATATAAAAGCTTTTGTATTCATTGTGAACACAACGTTAATTTACATTGACAAGTGGCAGCAGTCAAAGTAAAATTTTTCTTAAACATAAAATACAGTAATACCTCGAAGTTACGCGATAGGTGGGACCGACGAAAACGCGTAAGTCGGGGTACAACTTTGCATAGAAATAAACAGGGGCGGATTTTGGCATGGTCTTTATGGACTGCAGCCCAGGGCCCCGTTCAATCAAAAGGCCCCCTCTGCGCTCAAAAAAATAAAAATAAAAAACAATTTAGATTAAAAATTTAAGAAAAAAAATAAATTATACAATTTTTTTTTATATCTAGATAAAGTTTAAATCGTTGGTTTGCGACTCTATTGGATTTTAAATGACAGTAAATAGTAAATAAGGCTCTGTCTTCTATCGGCTCTGTGATAGTCGGTAAAATCAAAATATACTTTGTCATTTGTCAATTATGCAAATAATGTGGCAATGTCAGAAAATGGAAGTGAAAATTTAACTCCTCTAAAGCGTGTTAGTTTAGCGAAGCTTTTACCGTTAGGTTAATTTGGATTAATTTAATAGGCCCCAAACAGAGTTAGCCCAGGGCCCCCAAAGTTAACAGTCCGCTTCTGTAAATACATATAAATTTGGTTTAATTTGAGACAAACGACTAACAAAAACACCGTTTAGAAGAAAAATATTTAATAAAATTGCAGTTCTTTATACATATTGATACAAAATATTAAAAAAATAAATGAGTAACGTAAAAAATTATTCACTTTTACTTAATTATCACACCATAATTTCAGTATTTTTTCCATCTCAGCAATAATACCAAGACGTTTACGAATTATGCTTGAATTCAAGAATTGAGCATTTTTCACTTTATCGAGAATTCTTTCATTATTTTTTATGATTGTTCCTATCCAATTCACAAATTTTCAGTCTGTTATCAAAATCCTTGACAATATTAAGTTTACATTCCAAAGATATCGTAATCCTTATCTTATTAGGTGCAAGAGAATCAAATTTACTTCGTTTGGACGACAGTTTTTTTAAGGGTTTAGAAAATATATAACAAAACAATCTTAACTTCAATGTTGCCAAACGAAAAAATCAAGAACCGCGTAACTCCCGAGTTCGCGTAAGTCGGAGTATTACTGTATTTTAAATAATCGATAACACAATTATTAACAAATTTTAAATACTGATATTAATTTGGAAAAATAAGATAAATAAATATTATACATTTAATGCATAGAATTCTGTTTGAATTTTCGTTTATTCAAAGATGTTTAGAAAATGGGAATATGCAGTAATGTCCTAAACGATAAATAATAGCTTAAACAAAAACTTTATAATTCTGATCGATAGACAATTTGATATTATCCTCAATATTCTGTTAAAGTCCTCTACCTGAGAAGCACTATAATGCCGATGTATTTCAACTGAAAAAAGTCTTTTACCAATATATGTAAATTTGACGATAATTCCATATAATACCACAATTTCATTTCTGAATTAATAATTATTTTAAAAAATAGATCATTCAAAACACTCCAAGTATTTTAATGGCCTTCAAATATACTATTCCGAATATTAAGTACCGATATTATTTCTTCTTTCAAAACATCTAAATGTTGATTATCTCGGCCGAGAGATAGGTAAAGCTATCACTCTGCAGAGAGACAATTTTTAAGAAACAAAAAGTTGTCTCTGACTAAATAATCTCTTTAAAAGTACTATACTGCAACATCCAATTAGAACGAGGAAATTGTCTCTCTAGCGAAATAACCAATCAGAAGCGACGTTTACTCAGTGACGTCAAATAATTTGTCTAGAGCAAGGATGTCCAATTTTTTGTCTTCCTTGGGCCACATTTCAAGAAAAAAAATTTATCTTTAATTATCTTTAATCTTTAAATTTATCTTTAATTTATCTATTTTTTCACATAAAATATGCTAATTTTAACAACAGTTGTAAAGCAAAAAAAAAGTAAATAATGCACAACAGCGTTTCCCATACTATGTTCTGCGGAAGGTCAATAAGTGTTCCGTAAAAAATTATGAAAATTAATATAAGCCTCATATGAATTTAACTGGTGTCACTAATTTATTTAACTATTTTCAGGTGTTTTATTTTACATAATTACAATTTGATAATAAATGTTTGTTTTGTTTTCTTAACTCGTACTTTGCCTAATTTATTTATTATTAATATCTACCTACACTATAAAATAATCAGATGTTCCGTAAAAATTTCAGGATTTCTGAAGTGTTTTGCCATGGAAAAGTTTGGGAAACGCTGATGTACAATATATGATATCCACCATGACAAATAAGCAAAAATGTCTTAGCCACTGATTTCTTTTCATTCAAACATTTTTTTTAAATAATTGAGCATACCAAGAAATTTTAATCACTGAAATAAGAAATATTTTAGAAAGTAGAAATTTCATTAACTTCATTAAGTACATAAAAATCTCAATGTTTTAAGGAAGTTTACGATTTTATGTTGGGCAGCATTCAATACAACATTGGGCGGCTGGGCCGCGGGTTGGACAGCCCTGGTCTAGAGAGACGACTTTTGTTAAGAGCATGCATAGACCCCAGATCTTTTGGAAATGATCAATATCGAGTAATAATAATGACATAACCAAAGATTTTCAAATATATATATAATTTGGCAATAACTCACATAAATATTTCTGGATTTCAATGAAATTCATATATATTGTTGTGACCATTTCTAACCAATCTAAAATAATCAATATTGGATCATATCTGACTGGAGGTCAGTGGATTAAAACGATATCTTGTATAGCTATTATTAGATGAAATATAGGGATTCACTCAAGAATCAGCTCAATAGAAAATTATCAGACTTTGTTCATTATTATTATTATAATAAAATTAGGATTGAATAAGTTTGAAATTTGAAAACACATAAAAATCTAAGAATGGAAAATATCATATGACTGATTCATCATTCTTAACCAACTATTGTAATTTAATATTATAATTTATTTATTTAATTACGATAATGAAATGATAAATGTTAAACATTTATCATTTCATTGTTGACATTTATACATTTATTTTATGCAGAACATGGGAGAGATTTTAAATTATGCTAAATTATAATTTTAAAAACAAATATTGAACTTAATAATTCAAATATCACTAATAAAACGATAAACTTAGTAAAATATGGTTACTGAAAAGAAATTCATCTACTCGTAATACAACAAAATTTATATCAATTAAATGTTTTAATAATACAAATTAATATAATCAAATAATGTGCAGAAACATGAAATTTGTTTTATATTTTTACAATATTAAAGACTAGAAGTCTAGAACTGGAGAAAATGGAATTAAGATTTAAAAACAATTTCGAAATTCACAATAAAAGATATTTAATAGAATTTAATTTAAACTTTCAAATAATAATTTTATTTACACTTACCTTTTAATCTACATCTAAAAAACCTTAAAACAGGAATACTCGGTTTGACCCGCCTATCCGGTTTTATCTCACCTTCTATGATTTTGTAAAGAATAATTTATTTTCATGCAAAATCCAATTATTAAGAACTGTTTGTTGGAAATTAATTTTAACTCTTTGCATAATGTTTCAGTTGAATCGTATATTTTAAACAAAGCAAACAGATACAACTGTTAACTGTTTAGATTTTATACTTATCAAACAATCATCAAACATATTGAATATTTGATACTAAATATCTGTGAAATCTTTATTGTTTTTGTTATATTTGAAAGCATTTTATCACTTATGCAGAATACATTATTTAATACAACAGAATTGTAATAACTACTGCATAATAAATTTTTATAAATATAGTATTATAGTGTAAATATTCTATATTAAAAATAATGGAAAATAACTAATTACGAAACATGATAAAAATATTTTTCAATGAGCCGTTTCTTTGAATTTTACAAAAGAACTTTTCGAAGATCTTGTAATAGTCTAATGTACTTTATTAATAATAATTAGCTTAAATTGTTTTCATATAATTCACGCATAATAAAGTAGTGGTAAAATTTATAATTTAAATACGAAAATGGAAGAAATAAATAAATTAATAATATATATTCATTTCTGAAAATTTAATAATTTCGATTTGCTTTTGTTGATTTCTATTGATAGAATAATCATTTAAAATAATCTTTCAGCTCTTGGAGAAATTGTAAAATATGTTTCAGTAAAATTTTCCCTTTTATAAAATACTGATTATGAATTTTAATACTGATTACTGATAATTTTTGTCATTCAGACTGGTATAATATTTTCATGTAATTATTATTATAGAATGTTCATTAATTCAGACACTATAATTTCAATTAATGTTATTTTCCTTAGAAATCTTGATTTTTGTAATAAAAAATTACTGATTTCTTTAAAAAGTTAAAGATATTTCCCCCAATCATTTTTAAACTTTATATACGTAAATCAAAGTTTATTCAAGAGAAATTAAGGAAAATATTCTGTATAAATTTACTGTATATATCTGTATAAATTTGTAATTATCATCATATAAAAACATTATTTAAATTTATTATTGAAAATTTTGTTCTTTGCATTCTATTTAAATTTTTCATAAATTTTTTAACATTGTTCTAAATATATATTTGATTTTATTTTCATTATACGAGTATTTGTATTTTAACATCACTATCCATTCTCCTGATAAGTTCTTTTTACACTGCATACTAATCAAGATATTCAATTACTTATATTTTCTAAATATAGGGAAACATCACAAACATCATTGGTAAAAGCATACATATTAAATATAGTCATGTTTTTTATTTTTTCTTAAATTAATTATATTATTAAATCAGTAGATATTACTTTCAATGTTATATACTAAAACGAAGCTGTAGTTTTATAAATGTCACAATATAATTCTAATAAATTCCAAAAATTATAATTTATGCATAAAAATGCATAATAGGTATTTTTGCATACATAGTGTTCTGACAGAATATACCCTATTCTCATTTGTTATCAATATTTCCTGTAAAGAAGTCAATCAGCTGCATGTGAACTTGCAATTAAAGACTTAATCTATAAAAAATAAAACATTCACCAGTAACTTTGTTTAAAATTATTGAGGTGAAACTCATGAATAAATGGTTTTCACTAGGACAGAAATGATGTTAGTATTCAACATTGATTAATGGTTTGAGAATTTAATTATCGAATTTATTCTTTAAGAACAAGAAAGATATTGATGATAGAATCCATTTTTTTTTTAAACTTAAAGTTTATTATATACTCTGTCAAAATTATATGCTCCATTATCTTTTATATTGCAAAACAATTTATTCGTTATTATTATTATAACAAATACCTAATTCAATAATTATTTTTTAATTATATAAATTATAACTTATTGCTATGAAAGAGAATTTTTTTTAAGTAAACTCTATTTTGAAAAACTGATAATTTCTTCAAAATGTTCCGACAGTCATTTTATCATGTTTATAAATATGTTTTCAAAATTTTCATGATTTAACATCGGAAAATAAATTATATAAAAATGCTAACAGATTATAATAAAGTACTTGTTTAGCATCTAGATTTCAAGAGTTTTTTTATATTAATTGATTGAAATAAATCAAACTAAATTTTATAAGAAATAAATACTTATAATTGTAATAAGTTCACTTCCATTGTATTATTTTATTTTCACTTCCAAAATATGACATTAATTCACCATAAATTTTAAAAGTTTCAGCAATAATAATAATAAATGCAGAATTTATTTTATTATTATACTTTTTACTATAAATTTTCAACTAAATATTTCCGAGCTGTGATAAAGTTATAAATAATAAAATAAATTATAAATATTTTCATTTTAAAATAAAAAGTTTTACAATGTTTTTATTTTATGCAATATTTCGATTGCAATAAAAATTATATTTATTGTTTAACAAAATTCAATGTAGAATTTTTATGGTGTCAATAATGACATCAAATCTGTTCATTTCCATTAAAAAAGAATTAAAAACGATTTTTAAATTTCTTTTTAGTATTTAACGCTTTTCGTTGCTTAATCAGGAAGCTTTATAATTTAAGAAGCAATAAATTTTCTTATTCGAATTTATAAATACTGAAGGAAATAGAAACACATTATTTTTTTTTCATGATAAAATTGTATACAATAAAATTTTAAGATTATTACAAACACTAATTTTTAATGATAGATCATAAAGTTAATATTTTCAATCTTTTCATTTTCCCAAATGTAGAATTCTTTGTAATAAAACCCATTAAATAAGTTATTTAAATTTTTTAAAAATTATTGAGAATATTTGCTTTTGAGAATATTTTAAAAATATTCTCAAAAGCAATTTTTCAATGACGTTTATAAAAGTAAATTTTCTTAAGAAAAGAACTATAAATTGAGAAATTAAATTTTTATATTTATTTATTTTTTATGTATATTTGTATGAGTTTCGCTTATAAACTTCTACAGAGTGCTATATATTTTTCTCTATTTTATATATCAAAGGTAGGATGTATTCTTAAATAAAAATTCTAAATTGATTCTAAAATAAATTAATCTCTTCGCAGATTTCACTATATATAGGAAGAATCCAACAATTTTCTTGAAAGTAAATCACTTTAGCACAGTGAAAATATTCTACTGTATTCTACAATATCAGTTTTATTTATGGAAATTTCACATCACACTTTTTGTATTGATCTCCGTAGTACATTCAAGTTGATAGTTAACTTCTTAATAGAGTTAAACTACTAACAGCTGTTATGGTAACTTCTACTTTGTCATTTTTAATAGAAATATTACTAAATTTAAATAAGTGCATATTATCTAAATATTAGCTATAATTTTTCTGCAATAAATAAATTATTACAGTGAGTCATTCAAAATAAAACTGGAATGACTGCAGTTTTCTGAGTAATATGTAAGCGAAAAGATTTTGGTAATATTTAATACAATATATGTAATTATTCTAAATTTTTTATTATCAATTTAATTTATCAGTTCCGTGCAACTATTCAATAAAAATTTAATGACAATCATTCAATAATTTTAGATAAATCAATAGCTTCAAAAAGTTAATTCAGAAAATATATGAAATTTGATGTATGTTTAGTTCTTGTTTATAAATAATAGAAGATTTATATATTACAGAAAATGACGACTTTCTAGAAGATTGCTTGAAATCTGAAATTTTTATATGAATAATAAATATTTATCGATTTTTGGATGGAAACAAGTTAGAAAATGAAATATATTGCAGTTAAATGTAAGTTATAGTTTGATGGGGAACATTAGATGAAAAAAAATATAACTTTGGAAACGACTTAAATTCTGAATTTTCTAAGAGTTACTAGAAAAAAAATATTATTTCAAGACCAGTTAATTTTTGAAACAGAAAACTGATAAAGTGAAATGTTTTCCATTTCATTAAATTAAATGCATATGAAATTTTTAAAACTCAAATTATGAAATTTATCATTAATAAATTTGTTATCTTAATCATAATTAATTTTCATTTTTATATAAATCTAATATTGGTTTTATTAGTTTATATTTTCTTAAATAATTTATTACTAATTATTCTTTCATACTTTATATGTTAGGATACTAGATAACTTATGTACTTAACCATATCTTATGATTTAAATATTAACTCAATAAAATGAATTTAGAAATGAATTTCATTTATCTGTTAACATGTGATGGTGATTATGAATATCTAATGCGATTTTTGATAACATATATTTTTCATATACAGTAACTGGTATTTCCTTAATCATTCAATCAATTCTTTTATGAAAGAACAAATACTATAGATATATATGAAATAATAATAAGGAGTTGGCATGTTTTCATATACGGTATTTAAAGAAAAGAAATTTAATTAGATTTGCAAATTTCTCCTGAATTGAATTTATTAAATTGAAGCATGACTCATTAAATCTAAAGAAAAAAGTAAGAATTTATTTATAGTTAATTTTATATATTTAATGTGGTTTCATTACAATCGATAATGAAAATTTTATTTATTTGTTTTATTTAAATTATATATATTCTTAAACCAAAAATAATAGTTTTATAATAAACAAAAAAAATGTTAAAGATCTGATTTTAACGATATTAATAACATGACAATTAAGAATAAGAAAAATTTATATTATTTACAAAAATGTAAACACTATTTTAATTTATGTAAACTATTGTATATGAATTTTTCTTATTTTTAAATGTCATGCTATTAATACCGTTAAAATCAGATCTTCAACATTTTTTTTTTAATTTTATATAAATTTTGATAGATTTAAAGATTTTAGTTTTCATAATTTCCGTATACTAATATTGTTATCTATAAATCTATCGTTTATAAAGAATTTACTTAATTAATAAACAATATAAATTTAAAATTATAAAGTTTTTTTATAAAATGTAATGCTTTTATATTAACAAATATAGTATACAGGATGGATCGCGGAATATGTAAACTTACTATAGTATTTGATATGTTTGCTACAAATTTGCAGAACATGTAAAACAAAATTTTTATTATCCAGATCGGTTTGTAATCGGCGATATTTTTGATTAGAAAGTAGAAATTCGAGTTTGAACGACAAATTAGTTACGGTTGAATTCAGGATTATATTCTCTTTGGCTTGTCACTATGAGAGCCAGGAATCGATTCTAATTTCTTCGCTCCTGACAACATATCGGTAGGTATTTCCCTAATTGTTTGGCCGGCATGAGGGATTAGACAAAATACCTTTGATGGGTTATAAAGCCTCGCTTGTGCAACGAGATGTTAAGAGATGAACATAAAAACAATAGAACCTAATCAATTAAAGTTAGCACTGATGGTTTCTTGATCAACATCACAGGATATATTTTTCTTTGTAAGTGAAGATTCGTCCTTAAACATTATTAGAAAATCGTATCAAAATAAATAAAATTTGGAATTTTTTTGAATTGAAATTCTATAACTTCAATGTTAAATAACTTATCTATTTGATGTATACATTATTATTATTATTATTATTATTATTATATTTTGAAATATTTTAAACAAATAGATATGAAATATTAGATTATTATATAATATTTTGGCTGTATTTAAATCAATATAGAGGTCTTAGATCTTATAAAAATGCATATCAAATTATTTTTGATTTAGTTTAAGCACTAAAAAAACAAATATTTTTATTTTTGAGATATTGAATGCGATAATTAACATATGTCTATTATAAATCATAATAATTTATAAAAATTAACAAAACGATAATTTTTTTAAATAAGAGCATAAAACTATTTAACTAAACAATGAATTTCGAATAGTAGTGAAGAAATACTTGAAAAATATAATTTAGGGTCACTTTAATCTCCGTTCAACCAAATAAATTAATATAATACAAGAATATTATCATAGATTTTGAAAATTACTTTTACTAAAATTAAAACATGCAGTATTATTATGATAAAAATAATATACTGAAAACTTATATTTCAAGTGAAATTTGTTTATATTTTTTAGATTTTAATATAATGATTTGTATTTTTAACTTTTAAATTATAACATATCTTGTGCATTAACATTGATTTAGATAAAGTTTTCTTATCTGTAATGAATGTGTTTTCACCATTGCATCAATATTATATGTATTTTCAGGGGTCATTTTTTGGAATTGGTGCAGATCCAAGGAAAAAGGCATTAGAGTTTTGCTTCAATTTTTCTTAGTTTAACATTTCTTTTTGGTTCTTTATTATATTTTTTATTGCCTGTTATACTATCTTTCTGAAAGACATCAGTTACCGCCAACTTATCGTTGGCAATATCTTCTTATATAAAAAAGTAGTTAAAATACTGATGATTGACAGTTTACAAATGATTATTAAACTTTTCATATATACGTTTTTACATTTTAATTTACTTGTATATTTAATTATGATATTATAATGGTATTTTAATTATTAATGCCAGATAAGAATGAAGCTATTTAATGTTAAATATTTTTTAGCATGCTAAAGATGATAATGTGAAACCGGAAAGATACTGTCATTGACGATTTATGCGGTTACAAAATTGGCAAGTGGTTATTAAGTGATAATACCTTTCTAAGGTTTCACATTCAAAGATTCTTCACTATTAAAAGCAAATATTCTGTAATGAGTATTTCATAATGGAAGTATGAAATATAAAATTGAATAAAAGATATTTAAACAATTTGAGATCATTAGAAATCATTATGATAATTCTACTAGAATTAATGCATGATAATATTTAAATCTATTATGTTTATTTTGAATTCCTAGTTTTGTATACAGTAATAAAAATTAAATAAATTTAGACCTGAATAGGATGACAATTATTATTAATTAGGGACTTTCAGAGAAAATGCGAGGCCCGGGACAACTAATATTTTTGAGGCCCTTCAAAAAAAGAGACAAAATTGACAAATATACAGTGTGGTAATTGTACAAGAAAAGCGAAAACATTGATAGAGAACTTCAAATTTTGACAAACACCAACAGTATAAAAATATACAAATATATATTTTTTCTAATATATTGAGACCTATAAAATCATGAGGCCCGGGGCCCCTTTTGTTCCACTCTCTGATAGTCACTGATTTATTAACAACAGGTTTTAATTTATTTAATTTAATAGACTTGTGCTATTTATTTATTATTTTTTTATCTAGTTAATACACGTCAGAGGAAAGAGCATTCTCTAAAATTGCTCATTAAATATACAAGAAACAAACATGAAATACAAGTAAAAGCTAATCATGAAACTTATGTTTAGTTAGTATGATAATAATTAAAATTTTTAAAAGCCCAAACATGATTACTGAGTAGCGAAATTTTAAAGTTTTTGATACTATATCTAATAAATTAATAGTAATTTATAATGTTCCTAAAGTAGTATTTGTAGCTTCTATACGCATTATAGAAGAGTATAAAATTTCAATTTACAAATTAAATTTTTTTTTCAAATTAGTTTTATATCGTTGCGAAAATGGATAACAGTCATAATTAACTCTCTTTTGACTCAATAAAACGTTACAGAACTACAATTAAAATATAGACATCTCGTAAATTTATCATACTTTTATCTAATTTATAATATATTAGACATAATAAAGATAATAAAACAGTTGTTACATATCGAAACATATGAAGATTACCGATATTTTGGAATTTTTTTTTTTTTTATAAAATACAGTAGTGTAAACTGAAAATTAAACATGGTTTCAAAGTTTTTAGTTAATTTAATGAAAGAAATATTCATATAAAAGTGTTTAGTACGAATAATGTAGTGAAGTTTTAGTTTGTTTTTCAAATCTCTAAAGAAAGAAAACCGAACTGGATAATGGACAAAGGACACAGAAATATGAATGGAAGTAAAGTGTGTATGGAATATGACAGGACGAGTAAAAGGATAAAAATATTTGGACATTCCATTCATAAGAATTTTTGAATGAGATGTCCAAGTTTATAAACTAAATGTGCTGTGTGAGCGAGATATTTGTTCGCATTTGAATCTGTGATGAATGATATTGTGGAAATTTGTTCCGGGATGAAAGATGGGAAGCAAGCAAGAAGTATGAACATGTGGATGAATGACAGAACAAAGATAGTGTAAGAATGGAGAGAACAAATGGATGAGTATCTAAAAATGAGTGAGGTTGAGTGTAAATAAGAATGGTATCTGTATGAAGAAGACTGTGGAGAAAGCTGATATAGTGCGTACAGATATGTGCGCTGTCTATGTATGAATGATATGGCGGATTTTTCCACCTCTTTTTCCTTTCTTTCTCATTTTCTTCTTTAAGTTAGCTGCAACTTTCAAGAACTTTTGTCCATCTCTTTTCCCTTTCTTTCTCATTTTCTTCTTTAAGTTAGCTGCAACTTTCAAGAACTTTTTTCCACTTCTTTTTCCATCTCTTTTTTCCCACCCCTTTTCCTTTCTTTCTCAGTTTAAGTTTTGCCAATTTTCAAGAACAACATCACATTTTTACAAGAATAAGAATGTGATGTTGTTTCTGTTACTGTCATAGGAAGGAAATCTGTAATTGTTAAAAATACTCCTAACCTTCGAATTATCGGATTCTTGACTTGCACGATTTCGGTTTAACACGGTCGAAAAATCTATGCCGAATTTTGTTTTACATGATACGATATCAGTTTAATGCGGTTTAAATCCAACATTTACAACAAATATGATCACAGTAATACAATATTTCAGATTACAAGCAACGACGAATAACAAAATCATAAACTGTTCCATCAGCATTGATGAGCAACCTCGATGTACAGTATATTGAACAGTTAATGATGATCTTTAATTTTTATATAATATCCAATTATTAGAATTGTTAATTAAGATATGTAATAATTTATAAACCACGAAAAAAATAATAAATTATCAGCCATGTTTATGTTTCAATAAATTATTTCTTCGACATTGATCCAACAGGGATCGCAGCTTAAGATTTGAAAGAGAATTATGAAACTCCTACACTCAAAAAAGAAGAGATTTATAAAGAATAAAGTAAAAAGCAAACATTGATAACTGATTTTATTAAACCGATTCCGAAAATTTCTTTAGAAAACGAATTAAAACAACTGAAATTGAAGAAATTAGCTGCAGTAATGGCGACTTTGAACTGAGAAAGAAGACTGTTTCGATATTAACAAGATAAGCTATGGAATAAATTTGTTTTCATACATTTTGAACGGTTTGCAATTTTATTTCTTAAATTTTTGTTGTGTATCTGTATGAAATTAATTTTAATTTATTTATAATATATTTTAAATAAAATGCAGATTATTTAATTGAATGTTGCGGAACATCTATACAAATATTATCTCGATTTACACCGTACTTTTGCAGAACAAATCCGTATAAATGAAGGGTTGGGGTTGTAAATGAAGGGTATAAATGAAGGGAAGGGTTGTAAATGTACTAATAATTTTTTTTTTTTATAAATTATAACAATTATATGTAGATGATATTGTTATTTTTGGAACTTATCTTTTTATTTTGTAAAAATTATCATAATAATTAAAAATTTTTAAAACTTGAATTCATATAATTAATTTATCGATAATGTAATAATAGTTACACAAATCTTATATGTTTGTATAGAAGCAAATAAAACTTATACATTCTTTACACTTTATTTTTTTTTATATAAATATGAGTCACAAAAAATCAAAATTTAAATTTCATGTGCAAATTTATATTCTCGTAATTTAATGTTGAAAATAGATTGCTGGTAATCATGAACAGAACTTTAGAATAATAAATTATGTAGATATTGATAAAATTACATAGAATTGATGATGATAAAAATATTTTAAAAAATGTATGTAAGATTTTAAGAATTTGGAGTTCTAAATGGGAAAATGATCTGAAATTTGCTATTACGTATAGTTTTTTACAATTTGTTTTGACCTCTTTATGTTGTAATATGTAACTGAATGAAATTAATAATGAAAAATTATCGTACGTAATCTATTTTGTGGCCAGTTTCGAATATATTTATTAACAAAAACTATAAAACTTGGTTATTACAGCTTAATCTCAGTCAAAAATCTTTGTAATCCCTTTTTCTTTTGCCGATCAAGTTGCATCTGTTGCTTTTCATTTTGTGCGCTTCTGAATTTTTACGATATAGCATCCAGTAGCAATTCCCATCATATTAATGTTCCACTGGCTTTAGTATCTCTTCCATCTCTTTAATGATTTGATGTAAACATCCAATCATTAAAGAGATGGAAGAGATACTGCACTTAGATTTTCACTTCACTCACTTACTGCACTTAGATTTTCTGGAAAAAACTCCAAGTGAGCATTCAAGAAATGAATTTGAATACTCATTGAACATTCTAAAGCTTTGAGTTTTCTAGTACATTATCAATAATGAGTGCATATTTAGAGTTCTTGTTCTCCCGAAGAACTTAGTAACCACAATGAAAGAACTTCAAGCCTCTTTTTCTACTTCAATGATTGTAGACAAGAAGTTTTCATCTGAGAACATATCTGGAATGACAAAAATAATTTTTAATTTTTCTTCTGATAGGCTAGGGAATTTCTTGTAGAGGTACTTAAAAAATTTTCATTTTTTTTTTTTGTATTGTCTTAGCAAATTGATTCATAAGGCCCAGTTTTATACAAAGAAGTGGCAGAAGTATTTTCTTTGAGTCAACAAGATTTTTACGTAAAATATTCTTGGATCATGTTGTATAAATCATTCCAGCCAATGTTTTTGCTCCCAGTTATTGATACTTCGGTCTGTTATCCCATTCACAACAAAGAAAACATGGGAATTTAGTATATCTTTCCTATCTCCAAACATAGCAATTATTTTGATATGATATTTTTATGATGATTTTTTTTTTAATTCAACAGTCCAAAAATACATTAGAAAAAGCAGAAATACTGAAAAAAGTGTTATTAAATAAAATAAATGACATGCGTATTTGAACATTTAAACATGAGTATTTGAGCAAATAGTTCAAAGTAGATTGCTGGCTCGATTCAGCACGATAGTGAAAGTTCGAATTTTCTTGCAAATATACAGACAATCGGAATCTTTAGCTTTTTCTTAAATAAGATCGAGTTTCAGTCTTTAAATTGATCCCTTAAATTAAGAAGTTTCGTTCTTTAATTTTGAAAACAATCACGGGACGACCACATTTATTATTAAATTATACACTGTAAGGATGCATGATATCAATACAGGAATCCTCGTATAACACTGTAGATAGGTTCCTAAAAAAAACTCCGTGTTATATGAGACCTGGAGTTAATACAAAAAGGGAGTTACGCACCAAAACCAATTAAAAACAAATAACTTTCTTTAATTCCACATAAGAAACTTAATTTTTATTAAGAATATTAATAAGACGAAACATAAAATATATACGTAAAACTCTAAAAAAGCAATATACGTAAAACAAAAAGGAAAAAAAGTATACAGCCTATGTAACATTCATTTAATAATTATATTTTTTCTTATCACTGTTCAGTTAAAACTTGAATTAAACTTGGAACGTTTTTATTTTTTATTTTTTTTAACAATATCAACTTCACTTTCTGAACTTTTATCTTGCATTTAAAGTTTGCGTATCTTCTGCTCTCTTTACAAAATCTATAATCTAAACAATCCTTCCTTAGGGAATATCCAAAAATAATTTATTGAATAAAAAAGTTTTTTTCTATTTCACATTCCTCTATTGAAGAATAAAAATTTATTTATTATTTTTTTTAATCCGAGAACTGAATGTTCGGAACACAAAATACTCAATGGTCGATAATTAACTCAATTTCAAATCTAAATCTAAAATAGACTGCATAGTTAAATTGCTATTCATGAGTAATTTTAGCAAAATATTTCCCAATGATGGCATTCTGTGTGTGTGTATTATTGTGTGTCCATAGTGTGGAATTATAAAAATTAATGATTTTTTTGTTTTGTTGTAAGAGAATAAATGAAATTTTCTAAATGTGTTAAATAAAAACCGTGTTATATGAGACTTTCCGCAATTTTCTAATGGTGTTAAAGCGATACCGTGTTATACGAGGGTTACCTGTATTTGATATCAGCTAATCTAGAATCTTGAAAAAGAAACAGAAAATAAAATTCTGTATAGTACAAAGTCCAAGGACTTTATTTGTAATCTGGTGATAGATGGAGATCGATTTACAATTATGCCAGTCACATTTTTATAGAGTGCGCTTGTTTTACTGAATAAATGTTTATGGCATATTAATTATTCTGTTTTAAAACTTATTGGAAATAATTTTAATTATTATGATTTTTCCTATTAAATAATGCAGATAGTGGTATTTTACGCAAATGTAACGCAATATTGCCTAGTTTTTCTTTTACATAATTTCACTTAATTTTGCATAAATTATGGTCTTTTATACTATTAATAACGTTACAGTTTCTTTTTATAATTCCACACTATGAACACACAATATACACGTAAAATTCCATCATTGGGAATGTTTAATTAACGTTTTACAGTTTCTTTTTTTTGATTAACGTTAACTGGTAAACTGTTTATGTTAAACGTTTATCAGATAATATAACAACGTTTAGTTTTTATTTATTTTTTTTTTTTAATCCGAGAACTGAATGTTCGGAACACAAAATACTCAATGGTCGATAATTAACTCAATTTCAAATCTAAATCTAAAATAGACTGCATAGTTAAATTGCTATTCATGAGTAATTTTAGCAAAATATTTCCCAATGATGGCATTCTGTGTGTGTGTATTATTGTGTGTCCATAGTGTGGAATTATAAAAATTAATGATTTTTTTGTTTTGTTGTAAGAGAATAAATGAAATTTTCTAAATGTGTTAAATAAAAACCGTGTTATATGAGACTTTCCGCAATTTTCTAATGGTGTTAAAGCGATACCGTGTTATACGAGGGTTACCTGTATTTGATATCAGCTAATCTAGAATCTTGAAAAAGAAACAGAAAATAAAATTCTGTATAGTACAAAGTCCAAGGACTTTATTTGTAATCTGGTGATAGATGGAGATCGATTTACAATTATGCCAGTCACATTTTTATAGAGTGCGCTTGAAATAATTTTAATTATTATGATTTTTCCTATTAAATAATGCAGATAGTGGTATTTTACGAAATAAAAATATAACAAAGTGAAAGATAGTTATATCTTTATTAAAATAAATAGAACAGAACACATAAATATGTAACAATTGAAATCTCTTATACTTTGTCTTTATATCGAACTTTCAGAAAGACATGGTATCAATAAAACATAAACTATAAATTTGACTAATATATAACAGAACAGAACTTAAATATATAATAATTGAAATCTGTTATACTTTGTCTTTATACCAAACTTTCAGAAAGACATGGTAGAACATAAACTATAAATTTGACTATCCAACATAAACTCTTATTAGAAAAATTAGTAGAAAACCAAAACAGACATCATAACACAAAATTCATTTTGATACTCTCATTCAATTTTTATATTTTGTTTTTTAAATCCGATGATTAAGTTGTCATGGAAACAAAATAAATATAGTTTGGTTTTTATCATTTGGTCAATTAACGGATATAAACACTATCAATGAGAATCATTTTGGAACAGTTTTTAATTTTATTACAAATGCAGAAAGAAGTATACATTTTCGAATAAAACAATAAAATAAAATACTTCCCATAGTTGCCATTGTTATTGCTGGTGCTTTGCTTGGTGCTTCAACAACTTATCGCTTAATTACTCATTTACTTACGACTATATAATGCTGCATTTTGCCAAAATTAATAACAACATAGGTTAATTTGTAACTAATAAATTGAAACTTTCCTAATAAATGCTCAAAATCAATTTTCGAAAAAAATGGTTGAACACCATTGAAACTTTCCTAATAAATGCTCAAAATCAATTTTTCGAAAAAAATGATTGAACACCTCTCATTAAGCCTACCTAACCCTTTTGCTTAGAAAAAATAAATGGAATTGTCCAAAGCTCCGCAAACTCGAATTCGCACCTGTACTGATTAATCTCATTGGTTTGTAAGTATTATAAGGAAGCCAAACATCTTCCGCTTAGGTGACAAACTTTTTGGAATGAACTATACATTGGTAACAGTATTTTTGCCACTCAGCGGGAATCCACGAATAAGTACGAAAGCTCTGCGAATAATGATTTTGTGGTCACAAATAAATTTTGTGATTAACATTCGCGAATACATATTTCGAATATGTGAATACCGAATCCGCAAATATCGAGAATTGACTTTATATAAAAATAACATTTTTGATTTTCCATTTATATTTTCTGAGATTTAATGATTGATGTACATCATTATCAATCACTAAATCTTTCCAATTATAAAATAATAATTATTTGAGCATTCAAATGCCATACAAATTATAGATGCATTATTTTGTACTTGCAAAGTGAAATCAAATGAATTACAAAATTGTTTTAAGTATGAATAACCTATTGAGATCCTATCATCATATGATAAAAAAGTGTTTTTCAAACTTTTTTGATTATGGCCCACTAACCATATTTTATATTGTGACACAACATACATATGACAAAGACAAATGTGTGAATTATTATGATCATTTAGTTTTCATTGACTATGCTACATATTTGTTATGGATGGTGAACATTGGTACAAACAAACTGCTTTCAGAAAAGTTTTATTTATAAGTTAAATTCCAAAAATTTTTGTGCATTTTTTCTACTCATTACAATCCATTTTATTTCACAACCCACAGTTTGAAAACCCTGTGATGAAGGGAAAAGTATATTATTTTTCTTCATGAAGTATCTATATTCTATCTTCAAGAAAACTAGAGAAAACAGGTATTAAAATATCTCTTTAAGGATAAAAATAAATCATAAGTTAATATCACAGCATGATAACTACAAGAAAGAACTGAACATAAAAATGATAAATATTACAGAAAAAATTCAATTGTATTTTGTGATAAGTCATATAATATTAATACTGCATTACTATGAAATAGCAAAGTCATTGGCCTTCTGTATACTATAAATAAAAGCTAATTAGAAAACCTCAATGCTAATATAGATGAAATTTCCTGTTATTATTCAAGATTTTATTCTAAAGTATATAATACATAATAAATACAGGTAGTCCTCAAGTTATGAGAAGGTTCGACTTAAACCTTTATGCTTCCCATAATTTTTTGATGATACAGAACTAAAGCATATACCGTAAACTGGGGTGACTTAGGCTCATTAGGGTGGCTTTGGCCCAATTTTGGAAACGTGTTTCTGTTTTAAATTTATCACCAATTTTTAAAGATGTCATAAAAAACATTTGTTTATTTATATTTTTATTGTTTTTTGTTACATCTTTAAAAATTAGTGATAAATTTAAAACAGAAACATGTTTCCAAAATTGGGCCAAAGCCACCCTAATGGGCCTAAGTCACCCCAGTTTACGGTACTGTATTTGTAAATTACAAATATAAATATGTTATCTTATAACACTTAATAGCTGAGATTAATTTGTTTATCTATGTTGTATATATTATTTGTTGATTTTAAATATCATATTAAATGATATAATATGATTCCATGTAGTATTTTTTCCTTTCCAGCTAAGAAACTATATGCAATAATTTCATGAATGCGTAAATTAAGTAATGACCATATTCTATCTAACCAAGAGAAATGAAAAAAAAAAAATTATTTTTGACGTAAAATTCAGATTATACCGGGTGTTTTTGAGCACCCGTCATACCACCCTTTTTTCTCGGAAATGCGATGAGATAGGAAGTAGGGAAAAAATTTTGATTACCAAAGTATACCCTTAGAAGTAGGGGGAAAAATTTTGATTACCAAAGTATATCCGAAGAATCGAATGGGCATGATAAAAAAATTTTGTGGGCCATCGGAACTAGGGGCACAAGGGGTCAACTATGAAATCTCCAATGGAGGGAAGAATCGAATGGGCATGATAAAAATTTTGTGGGCCCATCGGAAGTAATCTGAAGAATCGAATGGGCATGATAAAAATTTTGTGGGCTCATCGGAAGTAGGGGTGGTCAACTATGAAATTTCCAATGGAAAGCAATGCCGATTTTGGCATAATTGGATAGAACTGTGAAAAACAAACAACGCAAGGGATCAACGATGAAATCTCCAATGGAAACTAATGCCAATTTTGGCATAATTGGATAGAACTGTGAAAAACAAACAACTTTTGTTTTGAAAGTTTTTAATATCACTTACGGATTGTGAGATATCACCAACTGTGTACTGCCGATTGGGCTATTCAAGCAGTAAGAAGAATAAAAATCAGTGCCGATTGGGTTATTCAAGAAGTAAGAAGAATAAAAATCAGACAGAGGGCATCTGTGTACATTGCCAAACATTATTGTGCATCTTTGTACATTGCCAAACATTATTGAAGCAGCAAAGAGCAGTAATATGCAGATTCAAGACGAATTCTGATACTCTGGAAGTAGCACTCAAACCGCAGGTGTGACAAGTCTTGCCATCACAGTTCAAGATCGGAAGAGATAGTAGCACTCGAACCGCAGGTGAGACATGTCTTGCCATCACAGTTCAGCATGGAGCCACACTCAGGAACAAGGGTTTCTGGACTTGTTTCAGTCCTTTATAAGTGCCATGGATGTACACAGATGCCCTATGTCAGATTCTTTCTTTTATTATGCTTGAATAATCCAATTGGCAGTACATGTGGGGAATCTTTTTTTTGTGATATCTCACAATCTGTAAGTGATATTAAAAAACTGTGATATCTCATAATCCGTAAGTGATATTAAAAAACTTTCAAAACAAAAGTTGTTTGTTCGTAAGTGATATTAAAAAACTTTCAAAAGCTATCTTTCACAGTTCTATCCAATTATGCCAAAATCGACATTGGTTTCCATTGGAGATTTCATAGTTGACCCCTTGTGCCCCTACTTCCGATGGGCCCACAAAATTTTTATCAAGATTCTTCAGGTATACTTTGGTAATCAAAATTTTTTCCCTACTTCCTAGGCGTTTCAAGAAAAAAGGGTAGTACGGGTGCTCGAAAACACCCGGTATATAATCTTACTAACAATTATTTTTGTAAACTTGAGAATATCTGTACATTCAATAAAAAATATCAATTTGTAACACTGAAAAAAACTGACATTAGTATTTAGATTTTTTGTATATTTATATGTGGATATTTAGATTAAAATAACTTATATATTCATATTTTATATCTGTCAGCAAGATGTATGTTATTTTTTTTGGAAATTTTTTCTGATAAATATAGGATAGAGGCTCAAAAACTGAAATTTTAGTATTTATATTTAGTATTAAAATAATCATTTTCATACTAGCAATCCCTGACTTATGCAGATCTGTACTTATGTATGGCTAATTTTAGTTAATAAGCCAGGCTTGAACTCAGACTCTGTCTTAAAAAACTGGAGGTGTAGACTCAAAACTGAATTCAAATTCTCAAAGATGGTGGCTACTTTATCATCTCAGAGGATACTTATATTTTTATTCTTTAATGTAATTATATTTAATGTTGTCTTTGAGACTCACTAGTATTGTATATGATATGCTGTGACATATATATGATTTAATTTATGTAAAGTTCCTTGGAATAATTCACTTACCTAAGTCAGGGAATGCTGTATTTCCATAAAAGAGAGAAATTTATGTTTAAATGCACATTGTTAACAAATATATATATATAAGTTAATTATTATTTATATATATAAATAAGATATATTAAATTATCAATTGTTTTCAATTACTTACTAGTTTTAGAAGCATAATCATGCTCTGGAGGAACAAAAGCTCTCCTCCTTTCTTCTAATTCTTGAGATGGAATAAGACCTGCATATCCATGACAACTGACTTTCCTTGCCTATATTGTATATTAAAAAAAAGAAAAATTTCAATGATTCGAAATTAAAGCTCTATTTTTAGTTAGAGACGACAATAAATTTTCAACATTACCAATATATAACCTATTATTATTATATAATTAAGAAAAATAGAATAATTAAAATAAAAATCCAAAATTTGATATGACAATAATCATATCTGCACAAACAATTAAAAATTAGAGTCATAATATTTATGATTTTTTTTTTATTTTACAATACAGCCCTGCAATCCCTGATATACATAGATCCATATTTGCAAAAAGATTCCTTGACTAAAAACAAAAATATAATTTCACAGTAGATATAGGCATTTTTCTCCTAATTTCATCATTTATCATATGTACATATGTTTTATAGTGTTTTATGAGTTTGCAATACTATATTTACTTGCATTTATTAATTCATTATGACTTAGAAACAGAAATTAACAGGAAAAAAAATTAGCTTATTTACTTGATTAATATTTTTGATTGATTAACTACTTGTTTGATATTTTTGACCAAATTACAATACTTAGTAAAAAAAGTATCAAACAATAATTCTTTATGAGAGTGCAGATGTTAATCATCATTCAATTCATGAATTCAGAATTATTTGCTCATCTGGGATACCTAATATAAAATAGACAAAAACTGCACAATGAAATATCAACATAGACATCAATCAAAGGATGACTTACTCTTTGTGGCTGCCCAGCTCATTTACATCCCAATAATAATACTTATAGTTCAATAAAATTTACATAAAGCAATCTAATATTTCTTTTTTATTTTTTATTTTTGCATTATTTTATTACATTACATTTTTATTTTTTCTTTTTAACTACAATTTAAACAAACATTCAATTATTAATTATTTAAAATTCCTGTTTCACAATGTACAATGAACCATCAGCATGATGTTGTTGCTCAAGTAAGTTCCTTACAAATGGTGTATACTTGAATAGTCCCATCACTTAATAAATTATCTCTGGTTAAAAAACAATATAATATATACAAGAGAAACTAACATAGAAGCAGTTGTTTGGTGGAGTTATCTCCACTATGGATGTTGATATTTATCATGGACATTGGAATTTCTTGCTACTTGGTATCCAATAAGATGAAAAGCAATGTCAAAATTCAATAAGAAAAAAAAGACAGTGTAGGACTTTTCTAAGACCTTAAATAACACATGAAAGAAAAAATTATAGAGAAACAGGTAAAAGTTGCTAATAAAACAATGAAGGATATTTGAAAGAAAAAGTTTATCCTTTCTTTTTCATGAAGATTTAGGACTCAGAAGCTTTTCTAAAAGTCTATCTCATACTCGGACAACATAGAAAGCCTAGGCATTATGACAATAAATTTGATTTGGAAACATGAGAATGCTGAAGATGTTTTCAAGTTGTTGAATTTCCCATGATCAGCATTTTATGCTCAATGATCTTATTAAAAATCAGAAACAAAATCTGCTTGAAAAATTTGAGAGTCTTGAACTTATTGAAGTTGGCATTAAGATTCTTAAAAACACTGATTCAAATAAGCAGTAAGCAGCAACAATTAGACAAGAAATAGAGAATGCTTGTTTGCTATCAAGAGATTATAAAAAGAAGGGGAGGTATGTCTCCCAAGACTTTTGCATTGCAATTTATATTATTGGACACTCCAGATTATCCAGATAACCTGTTGCAGCTTAATACCCTGGACACACTACACGTTATCGGCGGTTATCTGTAACTGCCGTCATCATACCGGTATCATATAAAAAGTTTTTAAAAGTTATTAATATTATTGTTTATTTATGTTAATCTTCATTATGTTTTTATCACTGTCTATTGTACGCATTTCTTATTTTTTTATGATAATTGTATTAGATGCAATTTTACCAGATGATCCATATACCCCGAAATAAAAATAAAACAAACTTATAATTACGATCATAGTTAAACTGACCGATGATTAGTGTTAAAATTTAGTACGATGATCACGTCACGATGATCGAAGATTATCTCGAGAGTCATTAGTCAACCCTTTAACTGTAATCATTTAAAAATAACTGACGCTCAAATTTTTTTCCCATAAAAAAAAAGGACACATTTGTAAAGTAAGCAATTTCCGAACTACTTGTTTATTTTTTCAAACAGATTGAATAATTAAAATATGCCCTAAAATAACTATAAAATGAGAAACGATATAGAGAGACGTCACAATTCAAGCAATATTATCGAAACTGATTATTGTTGCACATCTATTTTGAGATGATTGATCATGATTCATTGAGTCTGAGTCGTAGTAAATAGTCTCTCGCATGAAGATTATAATTCTTTTGTGAGGTGTATCTTATGTACAGTATTTTATTATAAATCAAATAATTTTTAAGATTATTTCACCTATAATAATTTTATGTAAAAAATATTAAATTTTAAAAATTTCTACAATAAAAATTTCTTAATCATTCAATAAATTTACAAAATGTTTTAAAAATGTAATTATCGCCACAACCTTTTTCGATGAGACAACACAAAATAATTTTAATACATTTAATTGCTAATAAAAATCCAAAATATATTTTTTTATGAGACAAAAACTTGAATATAATTTGTATAATTTTAGAAATTATAATTTATTTTTATTTAATGATATAGCTTCTTTTAAAGATTTTTTAAAAGACTAATTTATACAAATATTACAAATTACACAAGTTAATATCTAAATATTTCTAATGTCATTTATATTCATTGATAAAGTTTCAGGCTATTTGAAAAAAAAAATAAAGTTTTAAATCTTCAAAAATTTATATTCTAAAGGAACTTACCGAATATAATATAAAGAATCGTCATGTATATAAATTTCTCGAGTTTACACATAAAATTTTCTGAATGGCTTATAATCATTCAATTTCAAAAATTTTATATGTAATGTTTTAGAAGTTTGCCAAAAATTTTTATATTACAGATATACCTACTATAACACGGTAGATAGGTTCCTGACAATCACCGTGTTGTGTGAAACCGTGTTATATGAGACCAATACAAAAAGGAGAATTACGTTCCAAAACCAATTCAAATTAAACAACTTTCTTTAGTTCCATATAAGAAACTTAATGCTTATTAAAAATATTAATAACACCAAACATAAAGAAAAATATATACGTAAGCCCTTAAAAAACAATTTACGTAAAACAAAAGGAAAGAAAAAAATATACAGCCTATATAACATTCATATGATGATTATATCTTCCTTACCACTGTTTCGTTAAAACAAGAACATTGTTTTTTTCTTCTTTAACAATATCAACTTCACTTTCTGAACTTTTCCATGAATTTAAAGTTGGCGGCAAAAAATATATATAAAAGACCACAGTAAAATTATTATTAATGCTTTATATGTGATAAAACAATATATGAGGAGCCAGAGTAATAAAAAAATTGCAACAAACATGTGTTTTCCTTTTTTCAATTTCTGAAAAGACAACTTTTTTCTAAACTTCTTTACAAAATCTGTAATCTAACCCGCTAGAAAACAATCGTTCCTTAACATATACCTAAAGAAAAAAAATTTATGAATGAAAAAGTTTTTTTGCTCTTTCACATTCCTCTACCGAAGAATATAAACTTATTTTTTTATCCAAGAATTAAACGTTTGGAACACAAAATACTCAATGGTCGGGCAATTAACTCAATTTCAAATCGAAATCGATAATAGACTGCGTATCGTACCTTTCATGGCAAACTAGAAAAATTGCATTTAACATAAAAATTTGCATTTTAAATTGCAACATAAAAAATTGCATTTTTTATGACTAATTTTAGCAAAATATTTCTCAATAATTGTACTTTATGTGTGTGTTGTGTGTCCCTAGTATGGATTTACAGAAATTAATGAAAAAATATTTTGTGTTGTAGGAGAGTAAACGTAATTTTTTATAAATGTGTTAAGTAAAAACCGCGTTGTAGAAGTACCGTGTTATATGAGGGTTTCTGTAATTTTCAAATCGTGTTAGAGCGAAACCGTGTTATAGGAGGGCTACCTGTATTTATTAATATTAAACTGTGAGAGAGAGGGATTTGATTATTTATTTGCATTATGAAAGCTTTAGAAATTAATTGAAATATTTATATATTTTATATATGATTGAAGCTATATATATTTTTATAATTTGTCATCGTATGCTGTATATGAGAAAGTAAAGAATGATCAAAAAAAGCTAAAATGCCTATTTTAAAAATATAGCCTTTCGAATGGGCTTTATTTTATACAAAAAGGCTACATTCTTGAATGCCTTTTTTCATTAACAAAAATCAATGACTGTTACTATATAAATTGTGTTAAACATCTTTATTTTAAATTATAAATACATAAAAATTATAGAAATAGGAATAAAATCTACAGCTTTCGTCACGTTGCATACGTTTCTGTCACCATTTCAAAAAACTAGCAATTATCTAAAACTTTTTATTGAGCTTTTCTAACTAAGTAGAGTATCAAAATAGCTTTAAATGAGATTAATAGATTTCTATGATGAAAATACAGAATAATAATTTTGATTACTATTCTTAGCAATAGTTACTTTTTATAATTTAGATTAAATGATTTTTTTTTACTATCTACTTAAAATAAATTTTTGATATTTAATAATATTTCAAAATTATCAATATAAGAGAAAATTCAAATAAAGTTTGATTACCCATTTTCTAAAATTTTAAATTTTAGAAAATTATAATTTCGGATTCAAATATAAAGACTAATAACTAGAAAAAAAAAAATTTTAATTTTCGAAATTTCTTAAAATGATCTATTAAATTTTATAAAGATAAATTAAATAATTTTTCGGATAATTTTAATTAGAGCGCAAATAAATTTTTCATAAAAAAATCTCACAATTTGAAAATGGATACAAAATAAAAAAAAAAAAAAGATTTTTGGAAAAACTGGCATAATATTTTTAATTATTTTTCTAATCAATAAATTCTTATTCGTTTAAAATCTTTTCATTAGTTTAAACGAGTGAGAAAAATTTCGTCGAATAAATTATAATTATTTAAGTTACCACCATCATTACATTATTAAAGAAAATGTGTTATCATCTGCAACATCGGTTACATAAAAACTTCTAATTAAATCAAATGGCAAATGGCGTTATATAATAATGGTAGTTATTGTTCATTAATCTCTAAAGAGAATTTTTATGCCAATAACATCAAGTCCTATTTTCATCAAAATAAGATTTACTTTAATACTAAAAGGCCTGCTGTAAGAACAGTAGAGTTTAATTTCAAGAAAGAACTGCAAGGGTATAGCTCTCAAAAAATAAGCTATATATAACTTAACAGAATGGGTAATATATTTATTTTAAATAATTATCATTCATATATTAAAAATATAAATTATAATCGTTATATAGTATTAATATTAATAATTTTTTCTGACTAAATAAATACAGTGGATTCCGCTTAATTGGGACACGTCGGGACTAAGCCATTTTGTCCCAATTATGAAAAAAAAATTTGCAAAAATACTAAAATATATTTCAAAAAAGAAATAACATATACTTAAAAAATTATATCAAAAATTAGCCAGAGATAAAATATTAAGTCAACAAGAATACTAAAAAATAAATATTAATAAAAAGATTAAAACTGAAAATATTAATTTTCTAAAGCAATGGTCTTATACTGGCAGCCCACAAAGCAATTTTGTATGGCCTATGAAGATTTTTTAGCTACTTGTTTAAATACATATTACAGTTGGAAAATTATTACATTTTAATATTATTAAATCTGTTTTATAATCTCATAATTATATAATGTTATTTTGATATCTTTGTAAGAAAAAATTAAAATAATTACAAATACTTTCCTTTCATTGTAATTTTGTTAAAAAATATTTAGTCTTTCATTTCCTTTCAAATTTTGCATTTGGTTTGCAAAGCAATTTGAGTTTGAGACCACTGCTCTGAAGTTTTGAGAAAAATTGTATATTTTTTTATTATTTTATATATAAGAGATTGTTTGTTTAAATATTTTTGTTCAATTTTTGAAAAAAATTAATTTATAGATGGTATCAATAAATACAATCGAACATCTAAGCACAAGGACAGTGTTTATTCTCGTCCAGAGCCACCCAGGAGACCAATTCCTCAACGCAGCCGTAATGCTTATGACAAAAGGCCCCGTTCTAGGAGTGGATATGCTACAGATAGAGACAGGAGTGAGGTGAGATTTGATTTTAAATAAAATACTTGCTTATAATAACCTTTTTTGTAAATGTTATGTTGGTCCATTTTTTGGTATTTTAAGGTAGCACAGATTGAAAAGTTTGAAGTGGTTTCTGCTGTCAAACAAGGAAGTAAAAAGCTTAGCTTGAATCACTTGCTAAACTTCACTCTTACTCCCCCAAGAGTTGCAAATGAGTATAGACCTGGAAGTTGGCAAGGAGGCAGAAATATTAGAAAACAAAAATTGCCAAAGTATAACAAAGAACAGTTCCTACAAGCAAAGTAAGTTTTTATGACAATTAATATATAGGGGAAAAAAATCTGTTTAAAAGTTAAAAAAATTTTATCTGCCTATTTTAGTTGTCAATTTGTAGTGAAAGAAGAGGGGGATTATTCAATACATGGAACAGATTCAGATATACTTGTGGACTGGGATTTAGTGGAGGAGATTGTAAGTTTTGAAAATTTATTTTATTTATATATTTTATCATCAAATTTTATATAAAACATGTACTTTGTATAAAAATTTATTTATATCTAAATATTTTCTCCCTTGTGATGATAGCATTTGCCCAGTCATCAGGTACCATCGTGTCCAATTTGTCTGTATCCACCTGTAGCAGCAAAAATTACCAGATGTGGCCATATCTATTGCTGGTCGTGTCTTCTACATTATCTCTCACTCAGTGATAAAAGTTGGAGAAAATGTCCCATATGTTATGAAGCTATTCATAAAAATGATCTTAAGAGGTAGATAAAATTAATCTTGCATATTAAATTAGGATATAAAACATTCCATGAATATAACAAATGTTCAGAAAAATTAAAAAAAATTAAACTTTTGGGGAAATTATAAACAAAATGCAAAAGATATAAAATTACAACCAAACCAAGATAAATTTATAATTTTATAAATATGAGATAGGCTATTAGATGATAAGATTTTATGATCAAGTTTTTGAATTAAATTTAATATTGATAATAGTCTTTTTTGTTTATTTCCCGTGATTCTTTTGTATTTTGGAATAAAAATAATCCATATAATTAAGATAATTCATTTATTTTAATTATTATTAACTAATGATTTAGCCTCAATTCCAAAAAGAGATTCGATTTTAAATTGATTTCACTTCAATGATTTCTAAAAATTTTTATGCAAAGGTAATTTTAAGAAATTTACTCTCTCAAGAGTAGTCAATTGAATAGGAAACTAATCAATATTTTTCCTTGATTTTGAAGTTAAAACAAGATTTTTATTTAAAAGTTAACTTCAATGAAATCTGAAATAGAAATGATATTTGCTAATAATATTTTTCCCAAGTTCAAAAATGTTTTTATTTGATGTCAGATTTAAAAGAAATCCAGTTTTTATTGAAAATGGGCCATTAATATAATTTTATTCCCACTACATATCTCAAAATTGTGCTGAATCCACTATTTGATTTGTGCTACAAGTCATGAAACACCATGCATGCACAGATGTATTTATTCATTTATGTTTCATTGTACTATAGATTCTTATATTTGTTAAGTAATAATTTTATCTGTTTTCTAATTGCGTAACAGACTTTATTAAAAAATAGAAAAAGTGTTAAAATAATTTAAATATGCTTTTATTATAGTAATTTTACTGAAGTATAGAGTATGCTTTAGTAAAAATTATACTAAATATCCAATAATAATTTATTATTCCTTATATTTTATGTTTAAGCTTATATTTGTTATTCAGTTTAAATTTTAAGGAGTCCTTAACTAATGGAGGAGATAAGTTCAAAATTTTAGTCAATTAAATCTCTAACTTGGAACCTAATTTCTTGTAGGCACATTATAAAATCTAAATTAGTTTCTTCATGTCTGAAACTCAGAATATTCAACCAACTTTAAAAAATAATACAATTCATTAATGTTAATTAAATGCTATGTATTCTCTACAGTGAAGAAAACATGCATCTTATCTCTTATTTTTATCTATATAATATGTTGACAAGTAAATTCTAGATAAAAATAAAAGTGAAATATACAAGTTACAGTTTTAAATCAAATAAAATGTTAATAGCAAAAATAAGAAAAAAAAGGTATTTATAGTTATTGCTTGAATTTGAATATGAGTAGGCAAAAAAATGATCCTAATAATGTTGCATTGATTGTAGAAATTGAGTATAATTCTTTTATCTTTTCATGAGCTATAGATTATTAGGTAACAATTTTAATATTTTTTGATATATTCAGTTAAGAATTTTTGTGATTGGTTTAGTTAATTTTGTTGATTCTTGCATGGGATATACAGGGTGAAGAAAAACTATGTCGTAATATTTTGTGTGCTGATAGAGGTCCTCGAAACAAGTCGAAAATGTCTAATGAACATGGTCTAAATGGCATCGTTTTCGAATTATAATCCTTTAAAGCTAGCCAATCACCATTGAATATACAAAGCATCACAACACGTCCAGTTGCCAAGGCACATCGCTTTTTTACTGACTTCCAGGTTAGTTAGACGACAAGTGACGCAACACGATACTTAGTGGCAATATGACACGTTGTGACGCTTTGTAAAGTAGATGGTGATTGGCTAGCATTAAAGGGTTATAACTGAAAAACAGTGTCATATAGACCATATATTCATTAGACATTTCGACTTGTTTCGAGGTTCCTTATCAGCACAAACTGTAAAATCAGCAAAATATTATGACAAAATTATTTTTTTCACCCTGTATATGGCATTGGCCAGTATAGAGCCCAATAAGGACTAGTCTAAATACTCGTGATAAGATCACCAGAAAGTTAATATTGGAGTTCAACAGACTGAATTTATATCCTTTCTGATATGGAAATGTAGGACTAGAACATTGATCCTTCAAATAGCATGCAATTCATTTATCACACATTTCTATCCAGGGAAAATTGTGCAAATGCTTTTAAGTGAATTTCTCTGATATTCATTTCTTATTGTCATTTCTGGAAACACTCTTGAAATGAAATATTCAAGAAGCATTATCTGTTGTTGCTGCATAACTTGTATTAGTTAAATGAAAAATTGGAATTAAGTAAACTATAATTAAATGTGAATTTTCTACATATTGTATAAAAATTTTAATGCATAAAAATGCAATTAAATAATTTATTTAAAATATCATTTAAATTTAAAAGTTATCTAACTTTTTGAATAACAACTTAAAATTTTAAGTATATATATATAATTTATGTAATTTTAAAATTATTAATAGAAGATTTAAAATCTAATAGTGTTGTTTCTACATCAAAAACTACATATGCTATCGGAGATTATATCACCATGTGTCTTATGAAACGTAAACGAGGATCCGTTATTTCTAAACCAGTTAATCAGTTCTCATTATCAGAAAATCCAATTTCACTAAATGATGGTATGATTTCAATGTTGTTAATGCATAATAATAGTTTTAAATTTAATAAATAATAACAACAATTTTTTATATAGAAGCAAGTTGTTTTCAAAAATTACTTACTGCATCTAAAAGTGATGTTGAAAAGATCATAAAACGAGAATACAATGAACTAATGACTCAGTTGTTAAAAGAAAAAGATGCTCCTGAAGCATGCTTTCTTGAATCTGCTTTAGAAGTAAGTTTGTTGTTCACATTTTTTTGTCATTTAATTTAAACTTATATAAACAATTTTTGTTATAAATTATATTATCTGTTCTAGTTACTGCAGGAAAGAAAACAATCTATAATTTATAATGGAATAATAGAGAAGGATATGTTTGAATTTCTCTCATTAGATGATAAACCTGAAAGTACTATAGACACATTAACTTATAATTGTAAAGATAAAAACTATGAAAACTGCAATCATCAGGTATGTTATGCTTTTATGATATTGTTTCCACTGAGATGCAAAACTTGAAAACATTGTAAATTGTGGAAGGGATGATGATGGCATCCCTAGAGATTAATACTATAAGCCAATATACCATTTTCGTTAAAGAGAAGCAGACTAATAATATACCCGGGACCTGGCTCTATAATAATTTATTGTTTAGAATGTATTTCATCATTGTTACAGGTAGACATTCAAAAATCTGGCAACCTCAGGACCTGAGGAGTGGCGGATTTTTGAATATGCCGGATAATTGAAGGTTTATATATGCTGTATATATTTAATAGAAAATTATCACATTTACAGTCATACATTTCACAAATGGTTCGCACGGACACATTGTTAATAAGTTTTTTTAGTATTTCCACTTTCTCTGTTATCGATAACGCATGATGTTTACGTTTTAGGCCACATTTCTTCTTTGCTGAATCCATAATTGACACATTGTTACTAAGTTTTTTTAGTATTTCCACTTTCTCTGCTATCGATAACGCATGATGTTTACGTTTTAGGCCACATTTCTTCTTTGCTGAATCCATAATTGGGGTAAACATCAGCAAATAAATATTTAAAAAAAAAAAAAGGAATGAGCAGAGCTACGTGTTAGCGTGGCAAGCAAACACCGAACAACTGAGAATGGTGTACATCAAAACATCAATGGCAGCTCCAGAAAACAGTGGCGCGACAGTGCGAGGAAATTTGAAAATACGCTCCTGAAATTCATGCCGGAATACTGAATAATCCGGATTTTCGGTTGCTGGATTTTTGAATGTCAACCTGTACTTAAACAAAATTTAATATTAATTTGTTAATGTATATATTATTTTAATTTCATATATCTTGCATTGTTAAATTTCACTTATTGCATTAGAAAAATAAATATTAATTTGTTAATGTATGTATTATTTTAATTTCATATATCTTGCATTGTTAAATTTCACTTATTGCATTAGAAAAATATTAAAATTGATTTTTAACATATCAGGTAGATCAGTGGTTCTTAACCTTTCCAAAGTCCCAGAACACTTTGATTGTAAAGAAAATTTGCAGAACACTATAACATGAAGGATCATTAAACAAACAACAAAAATATGCTTGAACATGTATAATTTTTAGTAAAATACATTACACATTTAAATAACAGTAAAAAATACATTAATTAAAAAAAAAAAAAATATTCTTAAGAACTGTAAGTAACTCATTTAGAAAAATTGCACATTTTTAAATCAAATTTAATGCGATGCCTGTGCTAATTGTCTTCTGTAAATTTGAGCAATGTTAGATCTAATATTTGATAAAGCTACCTTCATTTCTTCATATTCCCAAGTTTTTTTTTTTTTTAGTTTTTATGTTCATTAATGTTGAAAAGCCTAGCTCACACAAATATGATATTGAAAACTGTAGCAAAATCTTAAGTGCTTTTGTGGGTAAGCCTGCTTAATAGTTTATTCGAAAATGGAAGTTGAATCATGTCTACATTATAAAATGCGTACTACACAGTATGCTAAGGTCATTCAAATATGCCTCGCTCATAATTTTACAGAACACTTGCAACATGTTCATGGAACATCAGTGTTCTGGAAAACACCAGTTAAGAACCACTGAGATAGATGCTTGTCATAATATAGTATAGCCAATAATCCTCTGGAACAAAGCCAGATTTTGAATGCAGTCTGTTTGATGTTTGTTTGGTCCATTTGTTCATTTGCATATAGATTGTCATCAAAATTTTAGCGAAATATTTATCTGTTTGTGTTTAGATATTAGTTTATTAGAATTATAGTGAGTGCATTCTCATGCAGCCAGGAATCACACAACCATACTGATTTCATTTGTTCATTTGCATATAGATTGTCATCAAAATTTTAGCAAATTATTTATCTGTTTGTGTTTAGATATTAGATTATTAGAATTATAGTGAGTGCATTCTCATGCAGCCAGGAATCACACAACCATACTGATCAACACCAATTATTTAACTTCACTGATGATATTTAATTCCCATTATCCCTACTACTCTTCCTTCCACATCATCCTCTTTGGTGATAGCACACTCTTGCCACACAAAAATCATTATATAAATAAAGTAAAACTGTAATAGTAATGGTATCTTCATTCACTAGTAAAAGCAAACACTGAAAAAATGTATTCGTAATTTCATTAACTTAAAATAATGTTTATCAACTCTAACTAAATTTAGAATTAAAGAAGTCCTAAAACTGTACTGATGAATTCTGAAAAGGAAAATTTTTATCAGAAATTGTAATGGTAATTACTAAAAAATGATAGTGAGCATGTTCAAAATGACTGTTTGTTAAAAATTATTATTTGGTTCTCATATTATAAACATTTCATTCTAGATTGAAACAGTAATGGTATCTTCATTCACTAGTAAAAGCAAACACTGAAAAAATGTATTCGTAATTTCATTAACTTAAAATAATGTTTATCAACTCTAACTAAATTTAGAATTAAAGAAGTCCTAAAACTGTACTGATGAATTCTGAAAAGGAAAATTTTTATCAAAAATGGTAATGGTAATTACTAAAAAATGATAGTGAGCATGTTCAAAATGACAATAAGTTTGTTAAAAATTATTATTTGGTTCTCATATTATAAACATTTCATTCTAGATTGAAACTATGATTGATCCATTTAGTGATGAAGACCAAGAAGATAATTATTATTCTCAGTCTGAAAATGCTAACAAATATTGTGAGTAAATGTTTTCAAAACAAAAATTATTTATTATTTGCTAATCTAATTTCTGCATTTATCTTTATTCAAATAGCTCTGACTTTTTCTGAAGAAAAAATAGATAATTCTTCTAATGAAAACATAATTTCTGATTCCTCTCTAAATTTTCCTGAGACTTCTTCACAACTTTCAAATTCACCAAAAAATAATATACAGAAAAAAACAAAAACTCAAGGGAAAGATTACTATTATTTTTATCAAGGTAATAATGCAGATCTTTATTTTTTGAAATGTAAAATCTATTCAAAGTAACATTGTTTTGATATTATTTATGTTGAATTTAGCAAGTGATGGTCAGCACATTTTCTTAAATGCTATTAATGTGCAAATGCTTGTGCGAGAATACGGCAGTTTAGAACTCTGTCCTTCTGAAATTAATGCCAAAATAATTGAATTAGAAGGAGTATCGATGAATGAGGTAATCATTATTTAAAAAAATTTTGATGCGATTTTTATGACAAGAATTTATGTTGTTTTTAATTTTAAAATTTAGTCACTTCGTCATCGTTTGAGGTATTTATGCCATCTACCATTGACTTGTGAATTCCAGATTGTAGAATTGCAGATGAAACCATTAATTTCTCCTGTAGTTTTTGACTCTTTTGTTGGTAATATAACTGTAATAATGAAGACTGCAACAATTGTAATTATCATCAGATGTGAACAATTGTTTTATTTTTTTTTTTACAGAAGAATTAAACAAACGTGACTTAATGCGTAAACGTAAAGCAAAAGAGGAAAGACGACGTGAACGTCATATAGAAAGAGAAGAAAACAAGAAACTTGGTAAATGTTAGTAACCATATATTAGATTAATAATATGTTAAAATTGATATTATAAGTTTCTATATGCATATAGTTCCAGGAGTAAAATATCATTTGGACAGCATGAGTCACTTTCCATCTTGCAGTACATCAGTAAATATTTGTACAGATGATGATCCCCCTTTATTATCAAATTCTCCCTCATTTGATATTGTTTCAACAGAACAGTTGCCATTGAATGGTAAGTATTTTAAATTGTTTTAACATATCAAATTCTTCAAAACTTTAGGTATTTTGACTGGTCACAAATTACATTAATACTTATCATATTGGAGATGTAGATACTAATTTAGTTCTGCATGTTGATTGTTATTGTTCATTGGTGTTAATAGATTTAATATATTCAGGTAGGCCTCGATTAGTTCGAATAATGGGTTCCACAGATTTCTCGCACTAATCGAAGTATTAACTCTATGGAAAATATGGTAATTGGTTCTTGCTTTGTGAGATTCTGGCCATTAGCTAAATTTCACGATGAATAACCACAATAAACTTAACACTAACTGTTTAAGAAATATTTATTTTCATATTTTACATCATTGTTCATCATCTAAATTAATAACTTACCAGGAATTGCGTCTCATATCATCATCAAACCAACCGCCAAATCAAAACTAAAATAGCGAATCGAAAGCGGAAGTTGAGCGCCGCCTGGCCGCCAATTCTGGGTCGAGAATTGAGTGAATAGGCCGATTTGCAATTAAGCATTGCAACTTTATTGAATCAGTAAATTAGTTCCAGATAGCATTAATAAGCGAAGTTAATGAACCAATGAGAAATTTTTAACAAGTTTTCTATTTGTTTATTAGCAGAATACGACACCAAAAGATAACAAAAACAAATTTTTTTCACAAGTTTTATTTTAAATAAAGAAATCAGATAATAAACAAAAGAAAATAAATAATATCGGTAGCACAGCAATATAATAGGCAAATAAATTTGTAAAGATATCCTTATTTAAAAAAATTTAACAAAGAATGCTTTTATGTCGCTCAATCACATCCATTTTTTGCTGTAACGTAATCACTGACCTCTTTTTTTTTCGTTTCCTGTTTTATCGTCAGAAGTGTTCTTCCTTTTATCCATTTCGATACAGTACTTTTTAAAAAAGAAAATTCTGTACTATACTGTAGCAAAGCTAAATAATACTATACTGTAATCGATAGCAAACCTAAAAATAGAATGCGCAGTACAATAATGTTAAACAGTTAACGGAAAAAGCCCATCTTTCTGATGTTTCACCCCTTCAAAATCGTGTGACCGTTCTTGGACTGCTCCTCGTTCGGTTTTACTAACCGAAAATTGACGGTAATTTGTTAATTGACATCATAAAAGGAGCTCTGTTAGTAAGACTGATCTGTGTTTACAACTCGCACTAATCGAATCTTTTCTCGCACTAACCGAATAACGGTATCAATTTTTTAAGTCGCATTAATCGAATTCGCGCTATTCGAAGTTGCGCTAATCGAGGCCTATCTGTATATTTAAAGATCATATATATACAGGTAGGCCTCGATTAGTGCGAGTTTGAATAATGCGATATTCGATATTGCCAATAGGTAGGCCTCGATTAGTGCGAGTTCGAATAATGCGATTTCGATTAATACAGGTAGGCCTCAATTAGTGCGAGTTCGAATAATGCGATTTCGATTAGTATAGGCCTCGATTAGTGTGAGTTCGAATAATGCGATATTCGATTAGTGCAACTTATAAAAATGATTGAGTTCGAATAATGCGATATTCAATTAGTGCGACTTATAAAAATGATACTGTTTTTCACTTATTGCAAACAAATATTCAATTAATGTGAGTTGTAAGCATAGACCAGTCTTACTAACGAAGGTCCGTCCCCTTTTATGATATCAATTAACAAATTAATGTTAAGTTTTGGTTAGTAAAACTGGACGAAAAGCAGTCCAAGAACAGTCACTTTGCTTTGAAGGAGTGAAACACCAGAAAGATGAGCTTTTTTGCCATTAGCTATTTAACATTTATTCAGCTTTGTTATTGTATACATACAGCATAGTATAGAATTTTCTCTTTTAAAAAGTATCTAAATGGATAAAAGGAAGGAACACTATTGATGATAAAACAGGAAACGAAAAAAGAAGAGGTTAGTGGTTACGCTAGAGCAAAAAATGGATGTGAATGAGCGACATGAAAGCGGCGCTCAACTTTCGATTCACTATTTTGTTTTTGATTTGCCATTGGTTTGATGATGGTATGAGCCGCAATTCCTGGTAAGTTATTAATTTTCGATTCACTATTTTGGTTTTGATTTGCCATTGGTTTGATGATGGTATGAGCCGCAATTCCTGGTAAGTTATTAATTTAGATGACGAACAACAATGTAAAATATGAAAAAAAATATATTTCTTAAACAGTTAGTATTGTGGTCATTCATTGTGAGGTTGGCTAATGGCTGGAATCTCACAAAGCAAGAACCAATTACCGTATTTTACATATAGTTAATACTTCGAATAGTGCGAGAAATTCTTGGGACCCATTATTCGCACTAATCGAGGCCTACCTATATATATATATGAAGGTGCAATAACTTTCATAATTACTGCATTTTATATGATAAAACATCAGAGTAAAGTAATATATTATTAAAAGTAAACTCAAAGTATAAAAACTATCTGACTGTTTTCTACAAATGAACCATAGAGAATTAAATAAACTGCTTAGAAGAATTAAAAAGTAAATGTTTAATCCAAGGATGATAATGCTTTCAGATAATCTATCCATCATTAATGAATAGAAAATAGAAAGTTTCTTATTCCATTCACTGATGATGGATGTTAATCTGAAAATGCTTTGTCATTCCTGGATTTAATATTTATATTTACTCATATAAATGAGACTTCAATTTGCATTAGAATTTTGATTTATTATACAGGTACTCCTCTCTTAACGACTTATATGTTTAATGACTTCTTGAACTTATGTCTAAGCTTACAATTTTTTTTTTTACAGAAAATTTGGTTTTCACCCATATGTGTCACTTATGACTTCTGTTGCATGTAATTCTCTGCAGTCATAATTCCAAAAATCTAATGAAGAAAAATACTTCCTGCATAATTAAGATATAAATCCTTTACACCCATGAGAACTTACACGAGTAACTTGTTCTAAATATATACTAACAAATTACTCGCTTACCAGCCAGTTTGTTCTACGACAAGTTGTGAGAATGAAACTCTATTGTTAAGTGAGGAGTACCTGTATATTAGTTTCAAATTCAAATACTGTGCACTTTTTTGATGAAGAGAAATACGTTAAGAATGCCAATGATGACAGTGCTATTCACATCGACATTTTTCATATATAATTCCAGACTTTAAAAAAAGTTAAATATTTATAAATTAAGCTGAAAGCGTATTTCTTATAAAAATTTTTACTAAACGATAAAATATATTTCTCTCAAAGAATTTTGATTTTGAATATTTACATACTATCTCATAAAATAGCACTTAGAGCAGTATAAAAGTATGAACCAATTGGTTCTTTAGTCTTCTAACCGATTGTACAACTGACGATGATACTCATAATATCGAAAACGTTTTTGTGTAATAAAATTTATACTTTTATACATCTCTAAGTGCTATTTTATGAACTTTGAACTTTGAAACAGAAAGTTAAGCAGTTTATTATAGTTTCGATTACATACTAGCACAAATATTTCTTAAATTTTGATGACAACTTGTCCACTTTTAACATTTATTCAAATTTTTTATTGAATTTACATACTTTTGTTGTTTTTTTTTGTGTGCGTATGATGAAATATTAAATAGCTTAAAATAAGATATAGCTAGTTTTCTTTGTGAAGTTATACAGCTGATGTAGGTCCACTAATAGGATCAAAAAGTTTTTCTAAATTTTTCTGTTTAGTTTGCAGAACACTACAAAAAAGCACTAAGCTTCTATGTAGTGTTCTGTGAATTTTCTCTAAAACTGTTGCGATGTTATGTTTAAAATCAGTCTTATAATAAAATAACGTTTTTGCTACACAGAGATATTGACAATAGTATATTTTACATGTAACATACTACTAATAAGACAAATATTTCTTATATTAACCCTACTGAGAGATATTAACAATAGTATATTTTACATGTAACATACTACTAATAAGACAAATATTTCTTATATTAACGAACAAGTTGTGAGAATGAAACTCTGTTGTTAAGTGAGGAGTACCTGTATATTACTTTCAAATTCAAATACTGTGCACTTTTTTGATGAAGAGAAATACGTTA